>BHFT01008029.1:0-30261 GCA_004320025.1 Laticauda laticaudata | reverse complement strand
TTTCTCTTGGGATGATCGTCTGTTGGATCTCTTTGCTCATGTGGCTGGTTATAATTTTATTCTTGGTTAATTTTTCCAGATATGTGGTTGGTCCGTGTATATGGGTTTGTATGTGGAGTCTTGGAGTAGGTCTGTTAATTTTGTTTCGTAATCTTTTCTATCCATTACTACTGTGGCATTCCCTTTGTCTGCTGGAAGTATGATTTTGCTGCTATGCTTTTTTTAGGGCTTGCAGGGCTTTTAGGTCTTCTTTGTGCAAGTTGCTTTTGGGTGGTTTGCTTGTGCATAGGATGTTAGTAACTTGATGTCTTATTCTGTCAGCTTCATCTGTATTTAATTTAGTTAGGCTGGATTCTTCTGCACAAATGATGAATTCTGTGGGAATTTTTTTGGGTGCTATTGCATAATTGAATCCTTTCGTTAGGACATCTGTTTCTGTTTGGGTGAGTTCTCTGTTCGAAATGTTATATACCAATTGTTCCAGGTGTTGTTGTGAGTTGTTGGGGGCTTTCTTGTCATGTTATAATTTCTTCAGTTTTTTCAAGAGTTTCTCATTTTTGTAAGTGGTTTCAGTTTCAGCTCTCCAAGTTGTAAGTTGTTTAATCTTGTCTCAAAGTAGAGGGTGGATTTTGCTGCTCAATTCCAGGTGTAGTGCTAGCTAATCTTTGTTCAACTGATCCAATTGGAATCTCTTTCTGTGGAGCTCGTTCCTGAGTAGAGCCATTTCAGTTCTTTTCAGATGCATTTAGTAGCTGTTGTGCTGTGATGAAATGTTAATTTGAAGCAGGTTGGTGTTGCATTGTTATCTCTGCAGCTGTGTAGGAATTTCAGGTCACATAGTATTCCTGCTCTTTTAACTTCCAGCTTCTCATAGGTTTTGTTCTGGCTGTTTACTTCCTCCCCGTAGAGGTCTGATATTTGTTTTCTTAAGTTTTTGTGGGGACTTACATGTATGGTATTCAGCTTTGTCCAGGTATTTTCCCATATCATTATAGTTGTGCTTTTAAAGTTGTAGCAACATTTCGGCAGAATCTCATGTACCATCATCAGGCTTCTGTATTGTGTTTGTCTTTGAGTCAGACTTTGACAGTTGTTTCAGTTTTAAATTTGGGGCTAGCCTACTGCTGTGCCAGAATAATTTTTTCTTCAACCTGATTGGTTCGGAGTCTTGATCTGTGTTTATTGGTCTTGGAGTTTGCTGTGTTCTGTTTGATTGGTTTTTGTAATATCTTCTATCTCTTTTGTAGCTTTTTATTTGTCTTGATCAGCTGGCAACATTTTGTTCCTGTACTGGAGGCTTTTAGTGCAGCTTGGCTCCAAGTAACTGGATGGCTATCATTTATTAGGAAGCTAGGATTCATCTGGGTGCCTGGTTGGGGTGTTTTTGAGCTGGAGGTGTCAAGTCCCGATAAAAGAAACTCTTGAAATCATAAAAAATAAATACCAACCAGAGAAAGGAGAACGAATCAAGGAAAATTTTGCAACTAATAGATGATCAAGGCCAAGTCTGCTATGGTCGTAGAGAAAAGAAGGAAATCATCCGTTTTAGTTTGGCGGCATCTGGTAGATTAGATGCCTGTGTAGTATCTTACTGATTTTGTCTGTAGTACCTCTTATGTAGGGCAGGACAGCTATTCCATAGGTCTCTCAGTGTATTTTTGTGGATCCAGCTGGTGATTTTACTTTTGTGGAAGCCGTTAGCTGTCAGTACTTTCAGCAGGGTGCACAGTTCAGGCATTATATGTGTCTTGTCTGCCAGGCATTTGGTTCTGGCAATTAGTGTTTTGGCCATGGAGTTTATCTGTGCTAGGTGGTGGTGGGATTGGCATTGAGGTAGTAGTTGGTGTATGTTTTCTTCTGGTATATGGTGTGTCCTAGTATGCCATCTGTTTTTTGTAGATTAGTACATCTGGGAATGGTAGTTGTTCGTCTATTTCTGTTTCTATGGTGAAATTGATTTTGGGGTGTGTGGTGTTTAGGTGTGTTAGGAAATTGTTTAGGTTTTCTTTTCTATGAGGCCAAATCACAAATGTGTCATTGATGTATCTTAGCCATAGTTTGTGTTTGTGGGTGGCATTAGCCAGGACTCTGGATTTGAATTCTTTCATGAACAGTTTTGCAATGACGGGTGACAGTGGTGATCCCATAGAGGCTCCTTCAATTTGTTTGTATCTTTGTCCTTCATATATGTGTAAATAAATGTTGGTTTAGCAGTATTCTGCTAGTTTCATGAGGTGTTTCGCTGGTTGGTATTTATCTTTTTATGATTTCAAGAGTTTCTTTTATTGGGACTTGAGTGAATAGTGAAACCACATCAAAAACTTACAAGCAGATCTTCTTGTTCCATGTTTAGATCTTTGACCATTTCCAAGAAGTGGTATGAGCTTTGTATATGTGAAGCTTCTGCTTCAGCATGGGGCTGTAGCTGCTTTGCTAAGTGTTTCACTAGGTTTTGTAGTGGTGCTCCTTTGGAGCTGAGTATGGGTCTGAGAGGTATGCCTTCTTTGTGTATTTTTGGGAGGAGGTGCATATAATTTGGGGCATCTAGAAAGATTTTTCTCTTGGGATGATCGTCTGTTTGGATTTCTTTGCTTATGTGGCTGGTTATAATTTTTCTTCTTGGGTGCCATAGCACCCAAAAAAAATCCCAACAGAATCCATCATATGTGCAGTAGAATCCACCTAACCAAATTAATACAGATGAAGCTTGACAGAATAAGACACCAGGTTACTCACATCTTATGCACAACGAAACAACATAAATAATTTGCAAAAAGATGAATTCAGAGCACTACAACCCTGAAAAATGATAACAGCATAATAATACTCCAGCAGACAAAGGATTGCCACAGGTCAGTAATGGACAGAAAAGACTATGAAACAAAACTTGACAGACCTACTCCAAGACTCTACATACAAACCTATAAACAGCAGAATCCAACCACATATCTAGAAAAATTAAACCAAAGAAAAATTATAACCAGCCACATAAGCAAGAAATCCAACAGACATCATCCCAAAGAGAAAAATCTTCTAGATGCCCCAAATTTATACGCCTCCCCAAAAAATACACAAAGAAGGCATACCTCTCAGACCCCATAGTCAGCTCCATAGGAGCACCATTACAAAACCTAGCAAATACTTAGCAAAACAACTACAGCCCCATGCTGAAACCGCAGCTTCATATGTACAAAACTCAAACCACTTCTTGAAATGATCAAAGAATCTACACGTGGAACAAGATCTGCTTGTAAATTTTGACGTGTTTCATATTCACTCAAGTCCCAATAAAAGAAACTTTTGAAATCATCAAAATAAATACCAACCAGCTAAAAGCCCTCATGGAACTAACAGACACTGCTAATCAACACATATTTCATATACAAAGGACAAGATACAAGAAATTGAAGAAGCCCTATGGATCACCACTGTCACCCGTCATTGCAAACCTGTTCATGGAAGAATTCGAATCCAGAGCCCTGGCTAATGCCACCCACAAACCCAAACTATGGCTAAGATACATCGATGACACATTTGTGATTTGGCCCCAACGGAAAGAAAAACCTAAACAATTTCCTAACACACCTAAACAACACACACCCCAAAATCAAGTTCACCATGAAACGGAAATAAACAAACAATACCATTCTAGATGTACTAATCTACAAAAGAAATGGCACACTGGGAACAACATATACCAGAAGAAACACACACCAACCGCTACTAAGCCAATCCACCACCACCAGCACAGATAATTCTGGCGAAAACACTAATTACCAGACCAAAAGCTGGCAGATAAGACCTATAAAGACTGAACTATGCACCCTGACTGAAGTATTGACAGCCAATGGCTTCCAAAAAAACAAAATCACACACTTGATCCACAAAACACACACCAAGACATAACAGAGACCTAGAGAGACAAACAGACCTATGGAACAGCTCCTGCCCTACATAAGAGGTACTACAGATAAAATCAGTAAGATACTCACAGGCATCACATCAAGACTGCCTTCAAAACAGACAAAAAAATAGCAGCCATCCTGAGAACCCCAAAGAACAAATTGACGCTGGAAAACCAAGGCATATACGAAATTCCCTGTACATCATGCCCCGGCCACATACATTGGACAGACCATAAGAAGAATAAGTACCGCGCCTAGATGAACACAAAAAATGCAGTAAAAAAGCTGGAACACACCTCCTCACTAGTCCAACAACATCAAAACACAGGTTCACAACATCAACTTCAATGGCACTAAAACCTTGCCACTGTAGAAAACCCAACCACAGATCATCAGAGAAGCCATAGAGATTGAAAAAAGACTTGAAAGCATGAATAGAAGAGATGATTCCAGCAGACTGTTATCATTTGGAAGCCTGCAGTCTCAAATAGAAAGCATCTCCACACCACAAACAGACACATGAGCACAACACTCGCTCGATGCCTCCAACTCAAACACTCCCCCACCAGGCACCCAGGTGAAACCAAGCTTGCTAATGAATCGCATGCTGTCCTTTCACACAGAGCCAAGCTGGCACTGAAAGCCTCCAACACAAGAACAGAGTGTTGCTAGCCATCAAAGCCACAAAACAGACAGAAGAAACAGAAACACCAATCAATCAAACTCCAAGTCCAGTGAACACAGACGACCAGGCTCCTAGCCAATCAGAATGGACCAGCCTCGAATTTGAAACCAGGAGCTGTGAGACCAATCCATATAGAAGCCTGATGATGGCAGAATGGGGATTCTGCTGAAACGTTGCACAATTTAAAGCACTAACAATGACGTGGAATAACCCGAAGGAAGCTAAACAGCATACACACCACCACACACACACACAACAACACAACATATATATATATATATATGTATATTCTTAAGGTTTCGTGGTACTTACATGTATGGTATGCAGCTTTGTTGCGGGTATTATCCCACATCATATAGTTGTGCTTTAAAGTTGTAGCAACGTTTCGGCAGAATCTCATTCTGCGCATCTCAGGCTTCTGTATTGTGTTCGTCTGAAGCCTGAGGATGGCAGATGAGATTCTGCCGAAACGTTGCTACAACTGTAAAAGCACAACTACAATGACGTGGGAAAATACCCAAACAAAGCTGAGTACCATACATATAAATACCCACAAAAACTTAAGAAATATCTATCTATCTATCTATCTATCTATCTATCTATCTATCTATCTATCTATCTATCTATCTATCACAATTGATTGATAAGAATCTTATCCAGGGGTGGGTTTCTGCCAGTTTGGTCTGGTATAGGTGAACTGGTATCTCCAAAGATCAGCTATGAGTGAACCAGTTCTCTTTGACGATCAGCTGTTGGGCACACCTGCCTGCCCCATCTCTAGTCTGTGCTTTATTTCCAGGTTTTCCAGACACAAGGACAGATTTTCCCAAAAACCATCACTCTGCTAAACAAATAATTCCCTGAACACTGTTCAACTATTTACAAAGTGTACACTACTATTACTATTAATCTTGTCATCACTCCTTATCAGCCATCCCCTCCCACTTATGACTGTAACTTTGTCGCTTGTGTACTTACGATTTATATTGACTGTTTCCTGGTATGATTTGATTGTTGATTGTACCCTATGACTATCATTATGTGTTGTATGCTATGATTCTTGATTCTTAACGAATGTAACTTTTCTTTTATGTATACTGAGAGTATTTACACCAAGACATATCACACTTGGCCAATAAAGTATTGTATTGTATTGTATTGTACTGTATTCTATTCTATTCTATTCTATTCTATTCTATTCTATTCTGTCTAATGTGGCAAGTGGGACATTGGCTAACAGTCTTCACAATTTTAGATCAGCTTTAACGCTGCAATCCTAAATGATAAAATAGAATTAATTTGTGTTTCTCTTTTCTTTCAGCACTCTTTCACTTCCCAAATTTTTAAAAAGAAAAATGAGAATCATCTCAAAAATGTGAATTGAGGAAAAATTGCAATAGCTAAATTTACAGTTGACACAGCCTAAACAGGAAAATGAAGACTCCTCATTTATAAAGTTGAAAAATTTTGTTTTGTTCACCTGTGAGTAGCACATGGTACTGGAATATGCGCTGCACCACTTTCAAGAGCTGGTGTTTCACATTCAAGGGACTGCCATCACGAACCTGCTGTCCTCAAAAGAAGGGAAGAAAAAGTGTAAAAGTCAGAGCTCCAACAATTTGAAAATAATCTCTGAGCCTGGCCTTGTTTTACATGAAGGTAGTAGTCACTTCACAAAATTTCGCATGCTTGGAATAGCGTATCCAAGTATTGTCCAACAATTAGGCAGTGACATATTTTAAGATAGAAGTGGGTTAATAATCCTGAAATTAAAAGTTAAAAGTCTTAATTAGGTTGAAGCCAGAGGTTATGCTCCAAGGGGACTCTGAACCTTTTCTAAACCACATAGTGTTTTTATATTATTGCTTATTCACTGATGCTAGTTGGACAGATCTTGACCCAAGCAGGATTGGCATTGACATCTCAGGCCTAATATTAATTAATAGAAATAAATTTCCACTAGAACTAGACATTACTGTTGCACTCTCTCTACTAGGCAAGAATTCCTTAACTTAAACTGTATTATAGAAGTTTTGACGCATGTTCAGTAGTTTATCAGAGGAATGGATGTGACTTCATTGCTACTTGGGAAAGCATGACCCACTGATCTCAACTCTACGGTTGTCTATTTTGACCAGATCACAAATAGCATTTAAAGAGCCTAGATGTTTCTACTTCTTTATAAATGCAGCAAGGATCACAGAGGTAAAGGCTGAACAGGAAGCAGATTGCTCTTTTCCTTTTAATATATCATTTTTGGCAGCAATTTAAGGCCCATTAGCAAAAGAAAACTGTTTCATCTTCCAAAACAGAAGCTCTGAATTTAAATAGCAACATGGAAAAATACACACAGACTTAGCTGAAAAAACAATGAGGGTCACCATCTTTTGATTCACACAATTCCAAACAGTTTATCACAAAACAGTCAGGGGTGAGGGGTGTCGCATAAGTTATCCCTATCAGGGACACTTTAGTGATGTCAGGCACCAGTTATGGATTGTTGTATTTTTAGCTAGTTTCTCTGGTCTCTTCAAGACAATCATATTTTCTTACCCTTCTCAATCCAGCTCCAAATTCACCCTGGATTGATCTTGGAAATACTGACTATTTGCATATCTATTCAGACATCAAGAAATGAAGGCCATTTGCAAATAATACCATATTAAGGTAAATATCATATTAATTTGCAAGTCTAGAGAATTGTCAATCAGTCAGTGCTTGCCCTTTCTGGGCAGTCAGGGCTTTGTTGGTTTAGTTACTGAATGCCTCTGTGTAAGACCTCTGCTTTCATGATGCCTGTACTTAGAAGGAACTCCAGTTCCATTTAGCAAAAATTAATTACTAGTATCTCTCTCTTTTGCCTTCCTTGAATTTTTATGTTTTTATAATGTTGGGGTAGGAAATACAGGAGGCAGCTGTGTGAGAGAAATTAAATGGTTAATGAATAGGGAAAATGAATTAAAAGTCTTCAGGACCTGTTGATGTTACCTAGTTGGGTAATGAAAAGTCTGCATGAAAACAGCCAAGCTCCAAGAATCCCACAAAGAAAGCTGAGCCAACTGTTTCCTCTTCTTTCCCCCTCTTCTCCCATGTCTAATTTTACACTGTAACATTCCCAGGGGTAGGAAGCCTTGTCATCAATGCAATGATGGTAAGCTACAAGGCCCTCCCAAAGGGATGGGTCTCTAGAGATATAATTACCTTGGTTTCTAAGGGAAAAACTGCTGTCTGCACCAACTTGAACAACTATATTCTTGATTTTTAACTATATCACAAGGGGAACAAATGTGGTTTTTTTTATCATAATGCACAGAACAACAATTCATAAAGCTTGATCAGAAAATACATTCATAATGACCCATTTTCAGTTTTGATCAGAATCAATTTTAGAAGTGATTTTCTTCTTTTTCTCTTCTTCATTTGCTGTAATCCTTTGAATTTACTCATATTGGGATACCATTCTGCCTGAGAAGATCATGAGAAATATCTTTTTTTCCCAATCTCTATTCAATGTCTCTCTCACACGCATACTACACAAGCCTTCTGAGCTCAAATTTATAGCTCTAATAAAAATTCCATTAACTCCAAGTGAAGGGCAGTGTATAAGGCTAAGACAAAAACATTAGTGTCACAACCCTTGTCCCTTATTTAATAGGGACCACAATGTTCCCACGAAATATATCTCTATCCTGGTTCTTGGATCTTTACAGGAGAGATGACAAAGAGCACAGAATAAAAACCACTGATATTTACACATAAGAGCATCTTCAGAAGTGTTCATAATATCAGCAGACAAGTTTGTACGTTCCTCCTAAAAAAGCTAAGCTAAAAAAGACCAAAACTCTTTTGGAGAACAGATCAGACACCAACTTCTGAGATATTTTTCAGATATGCAAATAGTTAGAACTGGATAAGCAAGAACTTTAATGACTGCTTCTCAACACTATGGCAGCCTAGGAATGCAGTACAATCCCAGACTGGTGCAATCTATGTGCGCAGAAGAGGACTGAACATGGGGGAAATGCTCTGGATACATAAATTCGGGAGTGATGGTGGCAGAGATTTGGGAACATCTCACCACAGTGCTTTGGAGTTGTTGGGACAGCTGGGGAGGAGAGAGGGAAATTGGCAAAGTACCATGACATCTTAGCTATAAGAAAATAGAAACATTAAATTGGTAGTTGGACAAAGGAGGAGTTTCTATCAATGGAAAGGTACCCATTCTACAGTTTCAAAGGATTTTGAGGAAATACTGCTGAGACAGTATTTCTGGAGCATCAAGGAAACTCATATGAACTGCAAACACTTCTCTCATTGTAGAACCACAGGGCCATAACATTGATTTGCCTATTACTATGTAAGCATTGGAAATGCCTTAGGATATGTGCTTTGGAAATGCAAGGGGCCCCTTCACATAAATAATATAGATCCAATGCCTGCTAAATCCATCAGTCATATATCCTGATTGAGAGTAGGGCCCCACTTCTGATGTATGTGTAGAAAATATTTTCTTCTCAAGGGGCATTATGGAACAGTTACACCATTTTCTCTTGCATTAAAGAAGTAAGGTACAAGTTTTTGTGTCCAGTCATGTCCAATTCTAGGACATGGTGCTCATGGCCATTTCTTAGCCAAGGGAGCCAGTGTTGTCTGAAGACATTTTTTGTGGTCCTGTGGCCAGCATGACTATACACCAAAGGCACACAGAATGCTGTTTTTCTTTTATGTACACTGAGAGCATTTGCACCAAAAGAAATTTCTTGTGTGTCCAATCACACTTGTCCAATAAAGAATTCTCTTCTATTCTATTTGTTACTTTCCCACTAAAGTGATAACTATTAAAGTTATTTGCATTTTGCATGCTTTTGAACTGCTAGGTGAGCAGGAGCTAGGACAGGAATGGGAGCTCACCTTGTTGCACAGTGCTCAAGTCTCGAACCCGGGCTGTCAGTTTTCCAGCTGACAAGCTCAGTGTCTTTAACCACTGAGCCATTGTGCCCCTAAGTAAGGAATTAATTAAGGAAGCAACCTTAATTATATATTCCTTCTTCCAATCACTATTTAGTTGAATACAAATGATTTTCCACTATCCCTCACAAAATATCTGCTTTCAAGATTTCCTGGGGTGTAGTCATAAGTAGTATACCAGCTGAAAATGCCATATATATGCTAAAACAGCAGACACGTATGCTTTAGTGAACATTTGCTTCTAATTTTTCCTTTTCTTGGGCCAGGAAAAAAAATTGATAAAAGTTTTGTCTTCATTCTATGGCATCAAGAAGGTGCAGTCCACAAGGCAACAGAGTTCTAGATAATTGAAAAAAAACAACTGTTTCAGATTAAATATCTGCATTTTCATCAAGGATTCCATGGAATTTTCACACATAAATATCTTAAACGAATGTTGATAAATGGTTGTTTTAATGAATTATCAGTATTTGTATTTCATATATGCTGCAGAGGGAGACATATTCCATATTTCAAGCAGCTTGGACAGCCAAAACAACACTGAAAATACAGAAGCCAATTTATTCTCATAACCTTTTTTGTCTGTTAAGTAAATGTTTTCCCTTCTCATCTCTTCTTTACAAATAAAAAAGTAATATATATTCATACTAAAATTAGACATACATTTGCACTGTTAGAAGTCATACCAGGCATCCAACAAGAAGCAGAAAGAGCAGTTGAAGTATGTGCCATTTCCCCCAGGGGTGGGATTCAACCGGTGTTACTACCAGTTCAGTGAGTATGTTTTGCATATGCATGCACTCTTTGCACGCCAGATACGTGCTGCACATGTGTGTAATACACCTAAAGCTGTGCCGCCTGGACAGCTGGAAAGTGCTGTGCACGGGTGCGCAGCGCTTGAAAATCCTCTTTTTTCCTGCTTTTTCAACCTCAGCTGTGCCGTACAAAGCAGCTGAGGTTGAAAAAGTAAGAAATAAAGGAGCCCAGGTAAGAGCCCAGGCAACTGGGTAGGCCAAACAGCAGCAGACACAGAACCGGTTCTGTGTCTACTGCTCTTCAGAGCTACCACTTCAATAGAGCCAGGCAGAATCGGTAGCATCCTACCCTAAACTAGGATTGGAGTTAATTCACAAGTGAAACCATTCAACTGTTGAGGTGAAGCTTAATGCCAGTAGATCATATATGTGTGTGTTTGGAATCTATTTAAGAATGGTCCTGACAGGTCCTAAACCTTGCCTATAGCCCCAGTCAAAGATTTGCTTCAGAAAATACCAGGAAAAGGAGAAGGCAAGAATTATGGGCTAAATTGCATTAAAAAAAGTTGTAAAATGTTGATCCAATGCAAAAGGTAAGGGATACATGAAGATGCCAGCAAAACATTTTGAGCTGGACCTAAACATGGGAGAGACGTGTTCAGATCAGTATTCTGATGTAAACTAAGCATCCATAATTTAACATTCTGTTACTTGTGGAAACAAATAAGATGTAAACATTTTTGCATTAATAGTTTTTGAAAGGAAGAAAAAGAGAAGCAGAAACATACAACCCATATAGCAAAAAAATGGGAGATGATGAAGAATCTACTGTATATATCAATTATCACAAATGGAGAACCCAGAGAATAAATAACTGCTGAATTAGAATTCTTGCTATTGCTTCTCCATGGTTGCCACTGCATGTGAGAATGAATAATCTCTTCTCTGTCTATCTGTCTATCTGTCTAATCTCTGTCTCTGTCTCTGTCTGTCTGTCTGTCTCTCTCTTTCTCTCTCTCCACCTTATATTATATCTATATGCTCCATAGAAGGTGAGCACATAGCCTTCATATGTATTAGTACTCTTCCTAGTTTACTTTCTTCTTAAAGCCATTGTTGAATTGAATTATCGCTAATATCAACTTCCAAATGCTTCACTATTTTAGAGAGGGAAGAAGAGAAAGAACAAGAAAGATAATAGTAGCACAACATTAATAAATCAACATGAGTTACAAAAACAAAGACACTTTACCTCAAACTCTTTAATGACAGTATCCAGCTGGGAAGATTTAAGGCGAACATCATCCAGCAAAGCCAAATTCCTATCAAACTGCATTATGTAAGTTGTGTGGTGATTAAATCCTGATTCTCTGGAGAGGAAAATATCAGCCACTTTCTGATGTTCTTCCCTAAAACCATTGAGAACAAAGGTGGGAAAAAAAGGAATAGGAAATTCTCTATACTTAATTTTGGTACTCACAGATAATCTTTTTCATTAGGACTTTTTTCATGACATTAATCAGAAATTGAACACATAAAGATTGACTTTTGTTCCAGTAGTAAATCCATATATCTTGTAATGTGGCAATTTGATAGTCTCGATTGGTTCTGGTGCCTGCTAGGCAATGCAGCAAGGAATGGTCGAATACTTGGTAAGCTGTAAGATATGACTAGGTGGTATGTATTTCTTTATAAAGCAACAAAGTTAACAAGCAAAATAGTTAAAAAGCTTGTATATTGACTTTATTTTTTCAAATTTAGTGCAATTCTTGCTCATACGCACCTATATATTTCCTTAAGTTGGAACATTCCTACAAAATGAAACAATAGCTGAATGACAGAATAAATATACCCAGGATTTATTGGAGATGAAACTGCTGTGTTTCAGTAGCTTTCTTGTTTGAGATTAGCTGTAGTAATAGCAGTAGCACTTAGACTTATATACTGCTTCACAGTGTTTTACAGCCCACTCTAAGTGGTTTTACAGAGTCAGCATATTGCCCCCAACAATCTAGGTCCTCATTTTACCCACCTTAGAAGGAGGGAAGGCTGAATCAACCCTGAGCTTGGTGAAATTCAAACTACCAAATTGCAGTCAGCTGGCAGGCAGCAGAAGTGGTACTGCGTTCTAACCACTATGTCACCATAGCATAGTGCATGTTTTTCTAACAGGCCTCATAGACCAATCAATTTTTATCATGGTCACAGACTAGCATGACAAATAAAGTCATTAAAAACAATAATAATAGTAAAAGATAAAAATAAAAGACAGACAAAATAATATTAGGATTGGTGGTGGATTATCAGTGGGCAGTTAAAGTCTGCCTAATTTTGCACATAGCATAACATAATTTGCCCACATTCAGAGTAACTACTTCGTACTGATCTGATAACAAGCATTATGTAAAGGTTTTATATGTTAGGATAAAACAGGTAATAAGCAAACTGTAACACCCTTATATGTGATTCTCTAAAACTTCTGAAGAGAAGGTGTTTTCTGAAGCTTTTTAAACACCGGGATAGGGATATTGCCTTAAGTGCCATTCAAAGCCCCATCTAATTATATTTACCAGTTAAGAACTTTTTCTTCCAGTTCCCCCAGTATTTCTTGATGTAGATTGTAGATTTTTGGGATTTCCTTCAGTCCTTCCTTAAGTTTTGTTTCTTCATGATCACTATTATCACTATCATCTCCCAGCACTTTTAAGACAGCTTCATGGAAATCCTGTAAATATACAATATTATCTGCTTTAAGAATTAACAACTTTTGTCCATATCTTGATCATATGGTGCATTTTAGTTAATGCCATTACCTCTTGCTAGCTCACTCTTACTTAGCAAGTCAAGAGAAATTTGGATAACAAACTTTTGATGCGTGACAAATTTCTCACACAGTTTCTCAAATTAATAGCTTTTGAATTTGAGAAAGCAAATGCATTCTTCATAACAGAAGTACATTCATGAAAATGTATCTTACATGAAATTTGGGAATCCAGATAAATGGAACAGATCAGGTAATAATAATTTATTGGCTTCAATCTATTCTTATTATATCATCACTAAAGACAAGCATTTTGCTAAAATCTTTTTTTTTCTATAATTGCACTAGCATTATCAATTGCTGAAGCATGAACTACATAAACAGGAGATTTATAAGTATCATGAAATTAGGTTAAATTTTCAATATTTTATTAATTAGTTTCAGAAACCAAACTACCAATCTTGTAAAAATCCAAGTAATGGATCATTAACAAATCAATAGTCAAGCCATTATAAATCATAAAGTGAGATTCCGAATTAGTCATTTCTGTTCAAGTAATATAGATTTTATGCTAATAGATAACATAAAATTGGATGTACTACAAGCCTATTTATTTATTAATCAAATGTATGTAGCTTCCCTTCTCATGAGAAGTTAGAGTTAAAGTCCAAAACTGGTTTCCAAGTTGAATTAAAATCTGAGTCACATTTTATTTTAAAATATCAGGCTATTTTAAACATAGAGAAATACCCCTAGAGCTTAATTTTTTTTTCCCACTGGATTAAGGATTAAGAGTACTTTTCAATGGGAAGTGTAAAAAGTTCTTGCAGCAATTAACAAACACAGAGCTGGTTTTATATTGTGGAAAAGTGTAACACAAAAATATTTAACAATAACAAAAAATAGCAAGTTGAAAAGGAAACTTTTTTTTACCATTCTTTTACCATTTTCTCTAAGTACAATATTTGGTGTGAATTTAATATTATTTTTCCCTTGCATTCCTATTATCGTATCTAAATTCTGCATCTTTTTGACCATCCTCTTGATAATCTGTTTAGGGTTTCACCAGCAGTTTAGAAATAAGGCCAGTAAATACTTCAAATTTTGGGCTTTTCAAATCAAATTGAGACACATCTTTGTTCTGACAGTTCTTTTAAAGCTATACTTAAAGTCTCAGAAGATTTTTACCTTTCTCTTACTAAGAAATCTTGGTTATGATTTGTTGTTTCGTGACTGAATAAATTTCTTTCCTCTTTCCTTTTCATAAAAATAAATAATAAAAAGGCAAGTGATGATAAATCTTTTTCTGCACTTATTCCAAACAATTGGGACAAATATTTACCCCAAACATTTATTATTGCAAGTTCTGTTCCCCCAGTTGAAGAAATCTAACCACATGGTGACTGTAATCCATTTTATAATCCAATCCAAACAGCTAGTTCAGTAATATTTAAAATCTGGGACTGCTGGGCTGCCTTGTTCTTTCTAATCCTCTCGCATCTGGTATTTATTGCTCAGGGGTGTTGCACCGCAATGGTTCATAAAGAGCTTGCCCTGAGTGCAGGCAATCAAGAGTGGGAATGCTCTTCGTAGGCAAGAAGCTTCACACAACATAACTGTGGTGCTCATGACACACTCTAGGGCTGGGAGAAGATCCTGGACCTGTAGTTTTCTCAACTCCTGCCTCCAGCTTCCTTTTATGTTCCTTGGCTTGGTCAGCCTCAGGGGCTTGATAGCTAAACTCCTGCTAGACTAATGTTCATCTAGGGCCTCCAGAGCTATACTCTTCAGATCTTCCTGGCAGAAATTTCAAGAACAGTGTGAGAGGAAAGGAAATAACTTTCAACAATACTTATTTTGAGGGGTCTGTGGTGCTGTCTGAACCTGGCTGTTTTCTTGCAGACATTTCATTACGCAAACTAGGTAACATCATCAGTGCTAATAAGGAGTTGGGTTTGCTCTCATCAATATATTCTAGTGCCTTGTCTTGTCAGTGTTGGTGACATATACCTCTTCTTCCAGTGTACATCATCCTGTTCTTCTGGATCACTATTAATAACAACCTCAGCTTAGTTAGATGGTTTGTAATTACAAATTTGTGCAATTACAATATTTCAAGAGATGAAAGTAGAAGAAAGTACAGTTTGATATAATCATCTCCACTTACTTTAATCTTTTATTCTAGCTATTATACATTCTGTGTCCCATCAAACCAGAAGTAATACAATACATCAATCTTACTGACCAAATAAGAACAGTGTATAAATATGGGTTATTTTTTTCATTCACGTTATCTTTTTTCATTCATGTTTTAACTCAGTATATATGTTTATATTAGAGAAAGGTTAAAAGAGCAAAGAAAATGGTGGTGTGTAAAGAAATAACTACATAATCCAGAAAACATTAGCTCTTTTTGGTCCATACAGAAAGTAGATTAGAGCAAATAAGCAAGAGGAGGAGGGACAATGCAAGCTAAGTGCTTTTAATGATAAAATCTGAGTTAATTCAGCAAGTTTTGCATAGCTCTCTAATTTACATCATCCCACAAGATTTCTACAACCTCCTTATCAAAATCAAGTATCACAGAGTATGTGCAGGATAGAAAGTAGCTGTATATTTCTATCATGCTGGATAAGTAGCCTGCGGAAGAATCCTTGGGTTAATGAAATTCCTCTCATTTCCCTGGAGCAGAACTGCTTGGAGCAGAGTTGAATCAGGCAGCTGGGTGTTCCTTTGTTCTGGCCCATGTTATAGCTCTTGGCGGGAAAATTTCTTGTTTGCTGCCAGTTTAATCTTTGTGGGAAGGTAGCTAGAAGTTACTTTGTCTATGAGAATAACTACACGCTGGGGGGAACTGGGAACATATTTTTAAGCTCCCTCATACTCTGGAGTACCATGTGGAATCGCTTAAAAAGCATTTAGCATTTTCCCAACTTTTCCTTTACATCCTAGTAAAGTATGGAAATATCTGGAGTTTTTATTGCACAAGAGAGAGGAAAAAGAAAAGCATGCTCTTGTTCCGAGGAAGAGTGGGAGCTGCTAATTGAAAAGCTGGCTCAAAAGGGATGCTTTGTGAATAGAAGGAACTTGAAAAACCTCAGTGGTTCCTCAATTATGGCAGCTGCAGCAGATGTGGAGATTACAAAAGTTCTTGGTTTAATTAAAACAACTATAGACCCTGATTTGACCTTCTTTTCCAGTCTGTGCTGTAGGGATACACATCATTAACTCTTGCAATGGATAAATCTGTTAAAACATCATGTCACATATTAGTTATTAATAGGAACAGAACCTAGAACTGACATAAGCAGAAGAGAAACATTTCATATGTCCAGAGGGATTCCTCCATGTTTTGTTTTGCTTTGACGTGATATCTAGTTCGCTTTCATCCTCACTTTTCACTTTTTTCAAGCAACTCATGATGTTAATCTATTTGCTTGCATAAATGAATGTTTACGTGAAAAGTATCTGGTTTGAACAATAGTATTTATGAGTGCATTTTTAATTCAAATATTTTGACAATTTGTTTTTTTTCTATTTTTCCTGGCACTTTTGGAATATTCAATGAGTAGAGGAACAAGACAGAAAAAAAGTCATGTGAGAATCCAGGAGCATCTCTAGTGACAGATTATGAGAGAGGAGATAATACATATTCATAAACTACATAGCTGCATTTTAAGTAAGCTGTTCTTGTTGTTTTTCCAGAAATGTTGTTTCCATTTGGAACTGATTTAGATAGTTGAGATTTCAGTTGGAATAAGTATGTATTTTTTATGTATGTATTTTTGCAGACAAAGCTGAAGATGATTTATAATTTCAGTTGCCACATTAAAGGGACACTAATCTGGGAAAAAGGTCCTGGATGAAGGTAATTCACATGGTTTCAATGCTGTTTTCAAGCCATTTGCTTCTCTGCTCACTGACATTTATTTATCAACAGAACTATTTTGCCCTTTTTTTAGCTGAACTGTGATTTTGTTTGTTAGTATCTATCATATAAGAAATCATATACCACAAGTCATTGTTTAGCTCAAAATAACTTTAGCTGTACTGACCTATAAAGGAAAATATCTGTAGCTCAGGGTTGAAATGAGGGGTCCTTGGTGCTCTCTGAGCTTTGGTTGTTTTGTTACAGATGTTTCATTACCTAAATTAGGTAACATCATCAGTGAAGTTACCTAGTTTGGGTAAGGGAACATCTACAGCAAAACAACCAGGTTCAAAGAGCACTAAGGATTCCTCAATATTGGATCTGGTTATTGCTTGTTTGTTTGCTTGCTTACGTGTTTATTGACTAATCAGTTGATTTAAATACTTTGTATCATACCTAATTCTCCAATTTAGGAAATACAAAGACCATGCTAAATATATTATTACCAAATAAAGTACTTGGAGCTGTCTGTTATAAATAGGAGCTGAGTTTGACTTGACTTGAAATTGTTATCATACAATGAAGCAAATCAGTAGAATTATTATGGCCAATATAATTCGGCTGAAATATTGACTAGATAACACCAAGGTATATTGGAGAGTCATCACATTTTGAAATTCTTTTTCTACTATTTGTATTTTATCCTTAGTATTCTTGCCTTTTTTTTAAAAAAATTCTACATTCTTTTGTTTACCTTCTTTAAAATGCTTAATAATAACCCCCCTTGTATGTGTGTTCGCGAAGAATGAGACTGGAGACCAGCGTAACTTCAGCTCTTTTATTGAGTGTAGAAAGTCCGTCTGAACCAGGAGCCTCAGTGCAGCTCTTTTTATAGAGAGGCTGCTCGCGGCTAGTGGCCAATCGGCTACTTGTTTTTCCCGCCACTGAGTTGGCAATCATAGGTTTAGCTATTATTGCCAAATCAGCGTCGAGACAGGAACCAATGAGCTTCTAGTATTTCTTGACCATAGGAATAGACTATTTGAAGATATGTTAATATGGAACACCCCCCCTTTTGTTTTTTTACAGGTATCCTGTGCATCTAAGCCAGAGGTCTCAACTTGGCAACTTTAAGACTTGTGGATTTCAACTCCCAGAATGCCTCAGCCAGCCATGCTGGCTGGGGAATTCTGAGATTGAAGCCACAAGTCTCAAAGTTGCCAGTTTGGAGATCCCTGATCTAAGTAATCAAGTCAGCCTCAGTCTTGGAGCACAGCGAAGAACTGGAGCAAAAGTTCTCTTTTGTATTCTATATGGGGCCACCCTGGAATAATATCCAGAAACTTCAACTGATCAAAATGCAGCTGAATGGGCATTTTGGATGCCCCAAGAATAATGAACGTAACACTTCTACTGCGCAAACAGCAGTGTGTACTGTTTTGCCTTTGGGTCCAATCCAAGGCATCGGTTATGATATTTAAAGCCCTACATGGCATGAGCCAGGTTATTTACAAAATAGTCTATGTCCTATTGCATCAGTCCATCTCACCTGGTCAGGCAGGAAATGTATGTTGTGGGTGCCCTCAGTCAAAGAATTCTGACTGGTGGGGTCTAGGAAGAGGCCCTTCTCTGCTGTTACTCTTGCAATCTCTTTCTGGAAGTGAGACAAGGCCTCATTCTCCTGGTCTTCTGAAAAGGCATAAAACTATGGCACCATGACCTTGCTTCGGGCACACAAAGGAGCACAAAGCTGTGGGTCTGGTTAGCAGCCAAAAGCCCTCTCCCCACCTTTTAATTAATTTTTAACATCCCTTGCTCTTTTATTTCATATATTGTTTTTATGCTTTTACTATTTGATTGCACATCATACAGAGTGCAGTACATGACGGAGGTGGTAAACTGTTCTTAAATATGATACATAAATATGATCAACTGATAAATAAAATAAAATGTAAGCTGAGTCAATAAGCCTTGGTGTCATACGCATCCCTCATGTGTTTAAACTTTATTTAGACTTTTTTGGACTTTATAGTCCAAATATGTATTTATCTTGTAATGTATGTGTGAAATGGGTCTTACTGTCATTTCAATTACATATCCATCCAGGTTTTTAATCCACCTATTTTAAATCTTTTCCCTTCTCCCAAAGTTTTAATGCTTGTAAAATTACCGGCAATCAATAAACCAGTACCCCATGCCTGCAAAACCACTTTGGAGAACCAAGTACAATTGCCAGTAGCAAGAAAGCCCAGATTTGCTTTCTTGTAAAATTTCAGCAAATTTATTTAATCACTAATGGTCTTAATTGCTACATCATTATACATTTTCAAATAAGTGATTTAGTTTTGACAGCCTGAATAGTCAACTTGGCTATGATTAATCTCCTATATCTGAAGCCTTGTAGGGAATTGCTAGGAACATCCATTGGAAAATAAAATAAAATAAAATAAAAAACCTTGTGGCCCAAAGTACTGAAGCTCTAGGAAACTATTTATCAAAGGTAAAATACTTCTGCAGACTCAGTAATTCATCAATCACAGTACAAGAAAGTCTTCCAAATCCATCATATGAAAAACGCAGTAAAACAAAACATTTGTGTAATCCATATAATTTCCTGTTAGGTATAAAATAAGAGGAAAGAACTGAAGTCATGTTATTCTGAACAGTTCATGAAATTAATCCTATAAAGAACATCAATATTTCTGCCTTAAAACATGTAACTATTATTTCATATTTCCAGAAGCTAACCATTTACAAGGCATAGTACAGATAAATGTCTGCATACATATATCAATAGTATGACTCTTTACTTTGCTCTTGCACTTATTGGAAGATCCAGTTAAAATGAAATTGTGGGAAAATTCTTTGGAGAGAAAAGGAAACTAGTTGACAACCATATAGAGCAGGGGTGTCAAATTCAAGGGTTGGGGGCTGGATCCTGCAGGAGGGGTGCTTAGCTTTGACCCATGGGGCTGCCTTGGAAACAGTAAAGGACTGGTCCACAGTGCCTCTGCCAGCGAAAATGGAGCTCAGTGTAGCCATGTGCTGCAGGAGGCTGTTGTGGCTGAAAACATGCCCCCCTGAGCTTCGTTTTCCCTGGCAGAGAGTTACCAGAAGGCCATTACAGATGAAAACAGACCACATGAGAGCCACGGGTGGCCCTCCGGGGCTCCACTTGCATTGGCAGAGAGTTGCAGGAGGCCATCGCAGCCAAAAATAGAGCTTGGGAGCCCATTTTGTTTGGCAGAGTGCTCGGGCTGCCACAGGTGCCCCTGGTATGAGTGACATCAAGATGGCCACACCCATCCTTGCCATGCCTACTCTGCCCCCACCCCTGACATCAAACACAACCCTGATGCGGCCCCCAATGAAATTAAGTTTGGCATTCATGATATCGAGAGTTTGCATGGTTGATTCCTTCCTTGTCCACCCACACCAGTCATGAGAATTTTGTTTGTTTTCAATAAGAGTTACTACATTTTTATTTACAATTGTTACTCTGAAAAGTTGTGTGTGTGTGTGTGTGCGCACACACACACACACACACACCTTAAAAACTAAATTTAAAAACATCTAAATAAATGCAGATATGCAATAACTGGAATTTTGTAAGTGATACTGATTATACCTGCTTAACTACTTCTGTTAATGAATGCCAGTGTTCTGTGCTGATAAGATTTTTGAATTAGGAATGAAGAGACCCTGATTTTAATGTGAATTTCATCACAGAACCTTACTTGGTCTGTTTTTGGTGTATTATTTTGGTGAAGAATGGAAGGCAGAAACACTGTGTATACAACCTTTTGTTCCTGAATGAAAGACGAGATAAAAATCTAATAAAAAATAATGAGCACCATTCTGTGAGCAAGAGCAGCTAAAGCAATCAGCAAAGAAATTTCCAGGGTTTTCTTGCTGTAATGTATGAATTGTGACTTTATGAATACCTGACAATTCTGAGTCAGAAGACCTAGGTTTATTCTTCATTTCCGGTTCCTGGTTGGATCAAGGAGGACACATTAGGGCAGTGGTTCTCAACCTGTGAGTCACGACCCCTTTGAGGGTTGAACAACCCTTTCACAGGGGTCGCCTAAGACCATCGGAAAACACATATTTTCAATGGTCTTTGGAACCGACCCATAATTTTATGGTTGGGGGTCATTACAACATGAGGAACTGTATTAAAGGGTCACAGCATTAAGAAGGTTGAGAACCATTGCATTAAGAACTCCACTTTGTCCTGATTTTAAAAAAATGGCAAAAGGAGATTCTCTGACATTCTTAGCAGAATATACCCAATTGGAATACCTGTGTTCCATTGTGTTAGAGCTCTGGATGATTCTGTCCTACCATGCTATGTGAATGTCGTCAATAAAAACAATGGTTTATCATTATATGAATTTATCATTATATTGTGAATATCTTTCATTCTATAGCTCTGAGATAGCCTTAAGGAGATAAAAAGATTTGTTCTTTCGTTAACCATAACTTAGCAATATCAGACACAAATATCAACATAAATAAATAAAAACATAAAGGAATAAACCCCAAGATGGTGAAAGGACAACCGCCCTTTAGCCTCATCAAATATTTTGCAGGCTCACCATGGGATTCCCAGGGTGGATGGAAGAATCATGTTTTTCAATGTTTTCTGAAAGGCTAACAGAGATGGAGTTAACCTCACTTCAGCGGTTTCACTTCAAGAATGCTTCAAAACTACAACAGAAATGACACATCTCCTGGATCCTGCCAGACGGAAGTCCTTTGCAGGTGAGACCTGGAGGATACCTTTTCTGCTGGACCTGATGGGATGGGTAGATGTAACCAGGAAGTCCCTCAAATAACATACATATGGTGCAGTCATTTAAATCAACAGGACAAATTAGCAATAATATATATAAGTCTATGTATAAACTGAGAAGTAGATTAATAGAGTTTCAGGAACATTATTTGACTTAAAGTTTAGTGAGTTGTTGTAGAGCAGGGGTGTCAAACTTGCAGCCTGCAGGCCGGATGCGTCACATACTGGGCACCCCCATTTTAGCGAAAGGGAAAAAAGTTATGATACATTACATGATGACAGTGTGTCATTGTGAGTTTGACCTCTGTTGTTGAGGATATGGATAGCTCCCAAAAGATATTGTCTGTTTGTTGATACACATGCTTGATGCACCTATATACTGTATGTTGTACAAATTGAAGAGCCTGGGTTGGGACCCAAAGCTCTCTGCCATGACCCCATAGAAATGCTTTCCTCCTGTTCTTGAGCCAGGAAGAAACTATAGTGAGGAGTCAACTTATACTGATGGGGTCAACTATACTGACCCCATAACTTCGTTTCATTTAATGTGGAATAGTTTCAGTACAGTGATTGTGTACAGTGGATCTTCTGCTGTCCTTCCTCCATCCATCCTTTATCACTCTCACCAATAGGAACATTGGTTGGCAATTGCTCCCTTAAATGTGTGCTTGGACAGAATTGGATGGATATTATTTATGTCAGAAGGTTGATGGTCCTATCAGAGAATGCTATTGTCAAATAATCCTTCCTTCCTTCTTCAGGCTCCCTGAATGATTTGGAAAAATTGTTTTAAAATACAAGGTAGGCAAGCCCAAAAGTGAAAACGTGGATCTTAGATTGGTTAACTATAACTATTGGTTAACTTCAATTAATGAAATGCAGTGTTATATGTAATTATAGTAGATATAATTAGAAGACTTAGATTAAGTGTTTGCAAAGTATAAGACAAGAAAATCTGATTCAACAAAGCAGGATATGAAACATCAGAGATTAACAGCCCACTCTTATGGAACACATTGCTCACTCTCAAGCACAAGAATATACTGTGGAATATACAGATGGAATATACTACTGTGATTTAAGCACTTGGAAAATGCAGAAGTATATTCCTCAGGGGAAGTCATTTGGATTGCCTGCAGCAACCACCTATCACTATATTCCACCTGCATAAGATCAGGAAAGCTATAGGTAATTATAGTGCCCTCTTTATAAAGGAGACTATTACTGGGAATCTTATTAATTGCATCCCCATTAAGAGCTGTGAGCATGCAAAACTGCACGGTTGTAAACAAGTACACAGTTGGTGTAAAGCAATCAGGAACAATTTATTTTATTGGACATCCAATGAAGCTAGTACTATGGATACATTCCAGAGGACAGCAAAACAATAGTGTAGTTTCCTTTCATCTCACAAAGAAATTGTAATATCTCCATTAGATATGTTTCTCAGCCATCCATTTTAGAAACAGGAAGTGTATTACAAGAACCACTTTGTAACATTTAAACATGCTGTTTCTCTCTCCTCCAACACCAGGGAAAATGAACTACTGTAGACATGTGTAAAAATGATACTTAATTTAATTTGTACTGGAATGAGAATCTGCTTTGGTAGGAATTATATCAAATACATGGATTCTGTGCCTTGATGCACATCAATCTCCGTACATAGAAGAAAAAGCTCACTGGACTGTGAACATACTTATAATGCCTATAAAGTATCTGATGTGTACAATTGTTAAGCTAGCCTCAGATTTTCATTTGGCCTATTTAATCACTGATGCAGCTTGGTAGTTTAATATGTCAATTGACTTCACAGTAAAGTCCTATATTAGTTGATTTCTGGTGATGGTACAAATTCTCTCTGCAGTACTTTCAATGATAGCAATAGCATTTATAACTTATATATACTGCTTAATAGCCCTCTCTAAGCAGTTTACAGAGTCAGCCTATTGCCCCCAACAATTTGGCTCTTCATTTTACCCACCTTGGAAGGATGGAAGGCTGAGTCAACTTTTAGCCTGGTTAGATTTGAACTGCCAAATATCAGGCGGCTGGCAGTCAGCAGAAGTAGCCTGTAGTACTGCACTCTAAACACTGTGTCACTGTGGCTCATGATGGTACACATGACAAATCTATCCTTCATGTTGCAGTCATTCCCCTATGAGCATAATACCTAGACATTATTCTAAGTATGCTCTTTTTGAAACTCAGTTTGCCTATCGCCAACACACAACTGGTCACTAGTGTTCGTTTTAATTGGAAATAAGTAAACTAATAAGTAAACAGCACCTACATTTCTAGATTAACATCAAACTCTATTTATTAACTTTATTTTTGAGCCACACCAGCTGATATAAAGTTTAAGCTCATACAATGTTTCCAGTCTTCCAGTTCAATAGCAGAGTGGGTTTATGTAAATGTCATCTTTTTGGCAATCAATCAAACTATTAAGGTCTGCTTAAAAGGCCAAACTTTTTCTGTTGTGCTGAATGGGGGTGGTGATCTGTTCTAGAGTCTTTCTCGATGAGTTGTGTGTGTAGGGGACAGGGGTGATGGACAGAAGAAGGTGTTCCTTAGAGTTTAAGGAAATAATAATTTTCTTCTTTCAAATCAGGGTGTGGTGCACTTTTGTTCTCTTTATTGCAATGTAACAGAAGACGCAAAACTTTTTAAAACTGTATTTTTCTTTCCAGAATGTGATGTTGACAGGGAAGAATGACAATGAAAGGGAAATAAGTTTGTCCCCTTCCCTCCCTCAAGACACAAATTTATTTTGCAGTTGCAAAGTCACAAAAGCAGACTATGTATCTAATCTTGACACAAGCTACCCATTCTAAAAGTAGCTGACAAGAAAGAATGAAAAATGTCTTTAGGATCCTTAAAAAGACTAGTCATACTTTACATTTTTAAAGTGGCAATCTGGCACAAAGCACTCAACAATGTATTGGCATAAAAGATGGAAATGTTAGAAACACCATTATAATGTTTTTGTTTAATACCTGTGGTTTTGCAGACCTGTGTGAAACAAAACTTGAAGGTACCTATAAGATTTAATTGTTTGAATAATGTAAAATTGAGTTTGAAACAGAATTATGTACAAATGATGAACATATTATGACCAAAACATGTAATTTTTTGTTGAAATTTGAGACAGAAGAACAAGTGAAAGATTGCATAATATGGGCTAAAATTTGGCTATAATATATTTTACAAATAGAACAATGCAAAAATATTTAGTTGATGGGACTGAAATTTACATTATAAATAAATATAATTTTTATAAAATGATGTACTGTTGGTATATGTCATCAAAGAAATTGTTTAGAATGTACAAAGATACTTTACATTTATACTGGAAATGTGAACACCATGAAAGGACATTTATCATGTTTGACAAAGTCAGAACAGTCTGAATACACTTACATTCGATAGTTCAGAAGATTTTAAGGACTAGTGTGTAACTGAAACCAGAAGCTTTTCTTTAGAACTAATGGACAGACAACAAACACTCATTCTCCCTCCCTCCTTCTCTCTCTCTGAAAACTAGTGCAAGATTATTAAATGCTCAAAAGTGAAAAGGTTTGGCATTAGAAGAATATTTAGTGAAGAAGATGGAATTTGCGGAGATGGCTAAACTGACTTTCTTGACTAAACAAAGACATTGTTTAGATATTATTGTTGAATGGAGACCTCTTATATATTTTTCTCATGAAACAAAAAAAATGAATTCATAATTTGTACATCTGATGGGTAGGTTTAAAAATTTAAACAATGGAAAAAATACTTTTGTAACAATAAAATAATTGTTTTTCCTGCAGAGGACACTGAAAGTTATTATTTTTATTTCTTTCTATCTTTTCATTTTGCATTTTTCTTTTCTTTCTCTTTTCCTTTATTCTTTTTTTTCTTTACTTAACAGATAACAGATAATCAGAGTTGGAAGGGACCTTGGATGTTATCTAGTCCAACCCCCAAGCGGGAGACCCTACACCATTTCTGACAGATGGCAGTCCAATCTCTTCTTGAAAGTCTCAAGTGATGGCGCTCCCACAACTTCTGAGGGCAAACTGTCCCGTTGGTTGATTGTTCTCACTGTCAGAAAGTTTTCCCTTATTTCCAGGTTAAATCTCTCCTTGTTCAGTTAATATTAGTTCACTTAATATTAGTTGTTATATTTTAACTTTAGAGACTCCTAGAGCTACAAATATTCTCTTCTATTAATATTTAGTTTTCTTGTATTTATTTAACAAAACTGACTGCTATATCAATTATCATCAGGGAAACATGCTGTAAGATCTGTTTTATAGGTTTTCATGGCAATCCTAGGTATATTTTTTCCAGAAATAAATCTTACTGAAATCAATGAAGCATATTTCCTAGTGAACTTTGGTTCCTGGATAAATAGCAAAATTCCTGCATCTAAGTGGGAGTTGATAGTCTAAAATGTCCGCTGAATGTTTTTCTCAAATATACAACACATATTTGAGTTATAGAGGTGATTAATAGAGACCATCCAATGCCTAAGTGAACAACTCTAACACATATTCTCTCTCCTCATCCAAAACATAATTTTTACAATTGATTGCCCTATTACATGGCTCTTTTCAACATTATTTTTCTGAATCAATGATAATCACCACCCCAGTTTTTCCCCTCCCTTCCTCCATAAAGTATTTCAAGAAAATCATTCTCTTATACAAATTCCTGGCAAGTTGTCTGGCCAACAATTCGTACAGATGCAAAATTCCAGATTTCTAGCAGACACAGAGAATCATCCTCCCCCCACAACCCTGAGACAGATTTCATTACAACGCCCCAGTAAGCTCTTTTTCATGACAACCTGCCCCTCACCAAATTCACCTCAGTCTCTTCAGTGCTTCTTCTGTCTCCTAAATTATTACTAAGTAAGACAGCAATTAGCTTTCAACAATTAAAATGATTTACTTACCGTATGTAACAGCTGGAGCATCTCCACATACCTGTGAAAAAGAGATGTAATTTTACTAAATGGCCAACCAGCTAGAGCTGAATGAATCAAAGTGGAATCCACTGCATAGTTCTGAAGGATTTTTAAAAGTTGATTGACTCACACTTTTTCTGATGACACAAGATCCTGGGCGACAAGTTGAGCTCTGGATTGCCCTTCTTTCTGTGAAAAGCAAAGGAAAAGAGGGTAAAGGTCTGCAAACAGTTTGGATTCGTATATTATTATTCATAATAGTTGTCTCATACAACTAAAAATTGTAGGTGGTGCACAAGTATAAAACCCAAAATACAACACAATATAAGTTTACCACACTGAATTCTAACATGTTTTCCTGAGATCTTTTCCAGGGCCACTCATCAAATATGGGTAGTCCTCAATTTATGACCACAACTGAACCCAAAATTTATGACATTATGTGAGATATTTGCAAAATGACTTTTGCCCCATTTTACAGCTTTTCTTGCCATGTTTGTTAAGTGAATCACTACAGCTGTTAAATTAGTAACACGTTTGTTAAGTGAATCTGGATCCCTCCTGGGCTTTGCTTGTCAGAAGGTCACAAAAGGCAATTCTATGAGTCTGGGACACTGCAACCGTCATAAATGTGAGTCAGTTTTCAAGCATCTGAATGATCATGGGGACACCACAGAGGTTGTAAGTGTGGAAAACGGTCATAAGTTGCTTTTTTCAGTGATGTAACTTCGAATGGTCACTAAATGTAAATTGAGGACTACCTGTAAAGTAAAGTTTATGGTGGCCTAAGAAAAGCAGTTTTTTTGTGGGAGGAGGCATCACATCTATGCAATGACTTCTTCAGAGTGGGTCTCCTACCAACTTTGGTGTCATTTTTTTTAACCTCATAGAGACCGAGCTCCCAAGAGAGTCTGCTAATTGTTCCCCATGGCCATGAAGTAAGGGAAAGAGAGATCCATTTTTTATTGTAGCACCAGCATTGTAACCCCTTACATTATTAGGTTTTAGAAAATGATTCAAAATAAAATTACTTAAGAGAGACTTTGGTTATTAATTGATTCTAATTCTTTTTTTTTTAGTTTTTGTTTAGTTGCTGCTAGGATTTTTATTTTATTTTTTTAAATCTTATAGTTTTTTCTAATTGCTTCATTATTATTATTTTTATCATGGAATTTTTATAACTGGGGCATTCATGGAATGGAGATTAAAAGAAAATTAAGGTGGCAAGTGCAACAAAGTATTAAAAGTGGGGAGGCTTAGATTAGACCCATACTTAATTTTTTTTAGGGGGGGTTCTCTCCTTTTCTGGACCCTCCCACTCCCCCACCCCCATGTTTATGCTTCATACTTATGATGGTTGCAGTATCCCAGGGTCATGTAATCATCTTTTGTGACCTTCTAAAAAATAAAGTCAATGGGGAAGCCAGATTCACTTAACAACTGTGTTATTAGCTTTGCAACTGCACTTAACAACTGTCACAAGAAAGGTGCTGAAATGAGGCAAAATTCACTTAACAACTGTCTCATTTAGCAACAGAAATTTTGGGCTCAATTGTGATCCTAAAGTCAAGCACTACATGTATTCACATGTAATACTTGAGTACATAATATGAAACTAAGCCACCATTTATTTTAGTCACAATAGGTTTATACTACATGTGGGTTATCCTTTGTTTTGCCCTGTCCTCTACCTTTGTAGAATAGGATGATCTATCCCATCGTCTGTCAAAAAATCTTTACATGCTGATACTTCTTAACCTTGATGATTTCACCCTCTTTGCCCTTGATAAACTAAAGTGAAATGAGGCCAGTGAAAAGCAGGTATACTTAATTATGTTTCAGAGCTTATATAAGCAAGTCAGAAAACCCCACGGGATGAAACTATAATGCAGACTTAACCAAGAAAGTGCTGCATATTTGCTGGCTTTGAAAGGATCTGTTTGCCCTCACCTCTTTGGAATTCCTTGATTGACAGAGGGACGCAAGATCTGTTTTGGTATTACCATATTCCTGAATATTCTTTGATTGTGATCATATATTATGTTATTTTCTTATAGTGTCCCAGTTAAGATGTTTGTACAAGTGAGATCACTGCTTCCCAATCAAGGCTATCTCAGTTATAGTGGGTAAAACAAAGAAACCAACCCAAAAATGTAGACCTTTTTGTTCTCCTGGTATTGGGAAAAATGGGTTTTTAGAATTTCACATTCTTTTATTGCCATTTTTATTATTGTGATTTTGTACTCTATTGCCTTTTTTACTCATGTTTGATTGTATCTCCTTATTGTGTGAGCTAAAATGTTTTAATTGCTTCTTTAGTTTCTTTATAACATCTTTTAAACTAATTTATATATTTCTGAGGAATCTTCAAATACTATACAATAGAAAGAATATTAAACACAGAAGAAGAGCAAACCATCTTATAATGAGAAATGGAAATACTGCTGGTATTAAAAGATTGAGAGCAAAAAAGAAATAACTTTTTACTTGATGTCAAAACAGTAAAGATATGGGCACCAAGCAATCTTCTCTTGAATGAGAGGAGGGCATTGAAAACCTGAGGAAAATTACTTTTCTTTTTCATAGTAATCAATTATATATCAATTTGAGGGGAAACTAAAGTACTAAGTCGCCTTTGATGAGATGGGTGTCGGTGTAAATTGGATTATAAAAATGAATAAATAAATTGACTTTCAGTGATAAGCGGAAATATATAGAAAATAATGGAAAGGTACATGCTCAGTATTACAAGACTAAATAGAAAGATCCATACATGGATTAGACAAAAAACAAAAGTATACAATATCATCAAGAAAGTAACAGAATTGAAATGGAAATCGGCTGGTCTCATATCAAGAAGAACTGATGGCAAGTGGACCAAGGAAGTCACAGAATGGATGGATCCCACTTGATAAAAAGTGTCCATGAAAGAGACCTAAAACAAGATGGATCGACAACATCAGCAAGTATTGTGGGCCCAATTGGCAAGAAAAAGTTCAGGACTGTATGAATTGAAAACATGCAGAAGAGCCCTTCATCCTACAGTGGACAGACAATTGCTATGATGATGATGATGATGATGATGATTTTCTTCTTTTAGGTGTTGACATACAGTACTGATCAGACTTAATCCGTTTCAGAAACAAATTAGAAGGCAGTAAAGGCAAGTAGTCTAGTATGTTGACAGACTTTATTCCCAATTGAAATACCATCTCAACATTATTCATTAGCTGAAGATTCAGGCCACCATAAAACACAGTTCTTTAGGCATGACTTATTTAAATTATTAAGCCTAACCTTAATCTTTAGACATTTCCTTGCAAATAATTTTAGTTATTGTTGTGTCATACTTTTGTAATCTGTCAGTTTATAGAATATGAAAGACTTGTCAGTTGTTTTTTGATGTTGTCATATGAAAATTAGATGATCATCTGTTTTAATATACTTATAAGCATGACTATGAGTAAATAATAAAAGACTTGAAGCCTGATGATGGCAGATGAGATTCTGCTGAAACGTTGCAACAACTTTAACAGCACTACAATGACGTGGGATAAT
>BHFT01008028.1:0-15833 GCA_004320025.1 Laticauda laticaudata | reverse complement strand
TAATTTTCTTCTTGGTTAATTTTTCCAGATATATGGTTGGGTCTGTGTTTATAGGTTTATATGTGGAGTCTTGGAGTTAAGTCTGTCAATTTTGTTTCGTAGTCTTTTCTATCCATGACAACTGTGGCATTCCCTTTATCTGCTGGAAGTATGATTTCACTGTTATCATTTTTCAGGGTTTGTAGTGCTTTGAATTTGATAGCCTGACCCACAGACGAACTCAGTACAGAGGCCTGATGATGGCAGATGAGATTCTGCCAAAATGTTGCTACAACTTTCAAAGCACAACTACAATGACGTGGGATAATACCCAAAGGAAGCTGAACAGCATACATATAAGTACCCACAAAAACTTAAAAAACACACACACATATGTATGTATGTATGTATGATTGTATAACATTATGAGTGACTAATGGTCATGTTGGGTGTGGTTTTTCTAAGTAAGCAGTCAAAAAAATAGGGAAACTTTTATTGTAGGGAAAAACTGACTTATTGCACAGAGCCATGAGAAGAGCTAAACAAAAATAAATGGAGTAGAGAAAAAGGGCTCAACAATTTCCCTTTGTTTTTTTTTTACTGATTCTGACTATGCATGATAACACTTACCAAAATGAAATATTCATAAAAGTGAAATTGCAAATAAAGCAACAAGGCATTCAGGTTTGTAGAGTCTTATGTAAAAAAAAATGTTGAAATAGTCTAGTAAACATTGATCAAAACTCACTCTGTACAAATAAAAGTTCAGAATGATCAAACGAGGGGAAGGATAAATCATTCCCGGATAGGCTATTTTTAAAAGTCAATATCAAGGTGTTCAGAAGAGCTACATCAAAGCCAATCAAGGAAATCAACAGAGAACCAGACATTTGGTACAAAACCCATCTGCACTCATCACAAAGCAAAACAGATGGCATCTCACTGGCACTGCCTCAGCTTGATATAAAAAATTCCAAAAAGAATTGGGCAGGATCCTCTCTGCGACAGGCTTTTCATCTCAAACTCTTAATATGCAAATAATATTCATATATCTCTTTATCAGTACGCTCAGCAGTACACAATTCAGTCAGGCTTGAAACACTACAGGTAGTCCTTGACTTACAACAGTTCATTTAGTGACCATTCAAAGTTACAACAGCAAAAAATAATGACTTATGACCATTTTTTACATTTTTTGCAGCATTCCCACGGTCACGTGATCAGATTCCTGATTTTTGACAACTGACTCATATTTATGACAGTTGCAGAGTCCTTGGGGGGGGTGTCACGTGATCAGCTTTTGTGACCTTCTGACAAGCAGAGTCCATGAGGAATCCAGATTCACTTAACAACCATGTTACTAACTAAACAAATGCAATGATTCGCTTAAAAACTGTGGCAAGAAAAGTCGTGAAATGGGGCAAACTCACTGAACAAATGTTTCACTTAGCAACATAAATTTTGGGCTCAATTGTGGTCCTAAGTTGAGGATTACCTGTATTTCTGAAACAGAATCAGCCTGTCCCATCTGTGCCAGCAGAGGAGGCACACTACGGGCCACGTCAGACAAAATATTCTGTTGGCTTGTCTTCCAATGGGACGTCTTCACATTAGAGGGGGTTGCTAGACTAATAATAGATTCCTCTTCCCCTTTATCCCACTCCCTTCTTCCCTCTCCATCTTTTAGTTAAGGTTGAGTATTTATCTTTTTGTATTATTTACTTCCTACTTGGTTCAGTACAATTCTCGCCTGCCATATGGGAGGCCCAGATTTTTTTTGGACTAGATGATCTCCAAGGTCCCTTCCAATTCTGTTATTCTATGTTCTATATATTGGTACAGGTTTTTTCATGTTGGAAACCGCCCAGAGCTACTCTGTGGTAAAATAGGCAGTTAATAAATTTAATAAACAAACACATTTCTTCAGTTTCTGTATGGTTTCCTGCTTGAACAGGGGTTTGGATTAGAAGACCACTGAGGTCCCTCCTAATTCTGTTATTCTGCTATGGTTAAAAACTATGGAATTCCCAAGAGATAAAATGATGGCTTTCAATAAGCTTACCTTTAAAAGGCAAAATACACATGAAATTACTAATCCTGATGGTTTTGTAGTATCTCCAGCATCAGAGGTATGCCACCTGCTGAACACATCAGCTATTGGGGAACACAGTGCCTGCTGTTACTACGGTCATTTATATTTGAACTTCCCAATAAATACCTACTTAGTCGCTGTGTGAAACCATCATCCTTGAAAGGAGATTCAGCTCAATTCTTCTTATAAACTCAAGTCTTCTTATAAAGTTACAAAGCTAAAATAGGATCATGAGTAATCCAACATAGCTTCATTAGTAACCTTCTTTCGTATTTCTTGTGCTAAGGAATAAATGTGAGACCTTCTGCATAGGCAAAAGCAAAATAAAACGCCATGGTTATCTGAGAGAAAGAGGCATTTAGTTTTCTTTTTCGCTCCCAAGATTGGAAAAAGCCAGTTTTTGTTCTCATTTTTCGTATGGCATCTTGTGTTTTGCAAGTATGTCAACTTTGAGATGGGTGGGACTTGCTGGCTGGGGAATTCTGGGAGTGGAGGTCCACCCATCTTAAAGTTCTCAAGGTTGAGGAATATTGATCTAGATAAATACAATATTTAAAGGTTTGCAACAAAACATTTAAAAAAAACAAGGGAAAATATAAACATTCTGAATAGACTAGACTAGAATATAGAGTAGAACAGTGGTAGCAAACCTTTTTTGGCTCCCGTGCCGATAATCACGTGCACGCTTATGAGATCACGTGCCAGCACCCAGAAGGCAATGCGTGCTGGGGCTCCCTCACACACCCCTGTGCCTGCACGCGCAATCCCTTTGCTGCACACTGCATGTCTGCACCTGCAATCCCTTGCTGCACACCTGTGCATATCCCTTTGTGTGCCGCGCATCTCTGTGCATGCTCATATGTCTTCCACCCATCCCCACGCATGCACGCCAGATACCCAACAGTTAGCTGTTGGGTGGCGGCGGCATGCGCATATGCTCTTCCGGGTGAGCTCTTGTGGGCCAGGGGAAATGGCTCTGCATGCCACTTCCGGCAAGCATGGCATAGGATCGCCATCACAGGAGTAGAATATTTTTTATTGGCCAAGTGTGGTTGTATACTCAAGGAATTTGTCTCCAATGCATAAGTTCTCAGTATACATATAAGTTACAAGTGATAAATCATAAGATACAATCATTAATCATTAAGATACAACCTACAAAGTAATAGTCATAAGATACCAATAAGAGTAGGTAATAGGAAAGGTGAGAAGGATAATAATAATAATACAGCCCTACTACATGATTAGATATCCTTAGGCATAAGGCAGTGTTGTGGGAATTCATCTGCTAAACACACAATTTAGCAGAATCAGCAACTTCCTCTGTCCATTTCTTTTCACAACTTCCTTCATCACATATGAAACACTTCAGTTTATCAGCAAATAGTATAAATTTTAAGCAAATATCAAAAGTGGATAGCATGCCATGTGTTTCTAATTTTAGAAAACAGTGTCTTCAAACATAAATAAACAGCATTGTAGCATGAACAAAAGCCTCTTATGTACATGAATTTATTTCCTTGTTCTTTTTTAACACAATTGAAATGTTTAGAACTTAAACCATAATTTTACAACAATAGAAGATTAATAATAGTATCACAAATAAATGCTTTCAAAATAAGCTTAGTACACTGTTGTATATAGAGCCAGCACTAGAAATAAGATATGGCTTAATCACCATATTACTACTACTATCAGAAGCAGAACAATAAATAGCATCTGCACAATATTCCCAACTTGGTCTGTTCTTACTACTGGATCTAGAACCCACCTTAATTTTTGTTTGAGTAATAGTCACAATGAATTAGAACAGCCTTTCCAATGTGCTGGACTTCACTCCAGGACACCTAAAAAGTAGCAAATGAGATGCTTTCTATTGTCATTATCTTACAGGAAGCTGTTTCTAACCAAATATACATTCCACAAATGACCTTCTCTTTTTGAAATTTTGAAATGTTTGAAAACTTCCCTTATAATTCAACATGCATGCTACGACTAATTCAAGAAGGATCACAAGTAATGCATGTACACATGATATATCCAAAATGCATGATTTCCTTGCATGAATCAGTTTGATCTCTGAAGTGCCAAGCCACTGCATATACATGCACTGCCATCTTGAAAACCGTATTTAAACAGTTGAAACCAATCCTTAAATCATAAAGTTCTGAAGTCCGCTCTTATCTTAAATCGGGTGAACAAAAATAGCTGTCCGAGAATAGTGGCCTGATCACTCACAAGAAGTTATAGGAGCTCTAAGTTTTAACAACCTGATAAACAATAGCTTCTCTCAAATTTAATCTGGAAATAAGATTTATTTATTTATTTAACAAATAACTCAAAGTGGCAAACATTTAGCAGAATAATAGAATAACACACCTGGAAGGGACTTTGGAGGTCTTCCAGTCCAACCACCTGCATATCCAACATACTTCTTTCCTCCTATTTTCCCCACAAAAACAACAACCCTGTGAGGTGGTTTGGGCTGACAGAGAGGGAATGGCTGGCCAAAGTAATCCACTGGCTTTCATGCTTAAAGTGGGATTTGATCTCAGGGTCTAGCCTGGTGCATTAACGACTGCACCAAACTGCCTCTACTTGCTTGTGTTTCTGATGAATTCTTAGACATTTTATAAGAATTTTTAGTATCTGCGATTAGTTGAAGTGAGGGGTCCTTAGAGCTCTCTGAACTTGGGTTGTTTTCTTGCAGATATTTCATTACCCAACTTGGTAACCTAATCAGTGTTATCCAGTATCAGCATTCATGATGTTACCTAGTTTACGGTAATGATAAATCTGCAATGCTTTTTGCTTTATTTATTAAGCTGATTTATTTGGCTACTCCAAGAAACTCTGGATGGCAAACAAAATAAAAACAGAACTTTAATGAAAATGGTCTTGAGGCTCAAGAAAAATACAAAGCAAAACCACTAGACACAAACACCCATACTAATATCCTTAACTCAGTGCATGGAATATCAAGATAAATCATAAAAGATCTGCACTGATATTAACTACAGATAGTCCTCGAGTTATGGTCACAATTGGGACCAGCATTCCCACTGCTAAGGCTGCTAAGTGAGTCATAGCTGATATTATGACCTCTTTCTATAATTGCTTTTAAAATACCTCGCGCCATCAAAATACGTTATATAATTTGCACATCTTTATAACAGAGTCACTTCATACCACAATACGCAGTAAATTTAAAAGCATCTGCAGCTAGTTAAACAATACTTGACATTATTTCACTCCATTTGTCTAGAGAACTTGTTCCATAAACTACAAAGTCTATACAAGCCCATAATGGTTTACTTCATTTCATGGAACAGGTAAAATTCAAGCACAAAATATCATAAAACTTGAACAAGAAACATCTGTAATTTTTTTTGTACCGGATCTATTAATCCATTAAATTAAAAAGATGATGTCAGTAATAGGCAAAAAAGAAAAATGAAACAATATCTGAATGTTAAATATAAGGGAAAAGAACACAAGTTCACCTTGGAAAAATCTACTAAAAATGTGGTTTTCCAAATGTGAGAATTAAGCTTCAATCTAATTCTCAGGTTTCCACTAATGAAACATTAATTTTGAACATAATAATGACAAAAGAACATGTGCTATTTTTCCTCTATATTCTAACAATGGACAAACCTGTGAAAAGCTGTGATTTTAGAATAAAAAATTATTATGAGCACGCTCAGTATTTACTTGGGAAAAAATCCAATACTAGTCATCTGTGTAATATGTGATGGCCTAATTTAAAACCAACAAAGAACTGAAAATCTAAAAATCAATTCACAAAGATGCACAGACCAGAAACACAATGAAGTGAATTTTCCTTCTTTCATAGCCTTAACATATACAAACATGCATATATATGGGAAGAAAACTTTATGTGCAATTAGCCATTTACATGATGTGTATACACACACACACATTTCAATTCAATAATTATCAACTGGATTATCTGATGCTTCTTTAATGGAGAGAAATATTGTCTATCTCATTATTATTATATTATTATTATTGTAGTTGTTGTTGTTAATTTTTTAAGTATGCACATAAGACTCTAGTAATAAAAGTGCGAAGGCTGGCAGGAGAATTTCCAGAACAACGAAAAAAGCCTTTGCAAATGCAAATATCATCTGCAGGATACAGCCAACAATGTATTTAGCTGTATAGGAATATAAAGAACCTTGCAATATAAGCAGGACTTGAGAAACCACTCACCATCCACAACCTGTTTACGCATCCACACTTCTCCCCTTCTGTCCTCTCAATGTTGAGAATATGGAGCTGGGGAACGGCTACTATAGACAATCAGCATGCTTCCCGGATTTTTTTTGGGGGGGGAGGGAGTGTGGGGGGGAGAGGCTGTTAAGAAAAACAGTTATTATACATCCTGAAGGGCAAAGCAGCAGCCCACAGACATCATTGCTATGGAGACTAAGCAGAGATTTCATCTGTCTCGGTAGCAAGAGAGCACATATACCAAAAGCAGGGAAGAGAGCTGCATTCTCATGTACCAGATGAACTTAGCAGACAGCTATGTCTGCTTGTTGTTTTTGTTTCCTTCCCTCCAAATCCCAATGGAGAGAGACACTTAGCCAGGAAAAAAGAGACCCTTAGCCAGGAAAAGTATATCTTTCCTAACTGATGACAGCTCTCCACTTGAAATGGGAACGCAATGGAGAAGAGGGCACCCCACCCAACCTTCAGGAGCAGAGGAACTTCGTTCTGGAGGTGGTGCATGGGATATAACAGGGGAGGAAACAGATAATGGGATAAGACCCTTATTGTGTATGTCATGGTGGTCTAAGCAGAGAACAGTTACAGTATTTCTAAAGCAAGGGTGTCAAACTCAAGGCCCACAGGCCGGGTCTGGCTCAGGGGGTACTTAGATCTGGCCTGCAGGGCCTCTCTGAAAACAGCAAAGGAGCCGCCCATGGTGCCTTGGCCCAATCCAGAGCTCTGTTTTTATTGGCAGAGTGCTGCAGGAGGCTATCGCAGCCATTGGGATGGGTTGAGTGGTACCAGTGCCCTGGGAGCTCAAAAACCAGGGTGGGAACCTGCCCTCCATTTCCTAGGCTCTGGACAGCCTGTGCTGCCAATCCAGGGGTCTTTGGCATGGCCTGAGAGGGACAGCGATGCTCCTCTGGAGGACAAGAGTTTGGCGCTCTCCCTAGTCTCAACTTCCTCCACGGGAGACAACGGACCCCCCTCCCCAAGCCCTGCTCGGGCCACCACCAGCATCCCTGACATGAGTGATGTCAAGCTGGCCATGCCCATCCCAGCCACACCCACCTGGCCCCTCGAGGTTGAACACAACCCTGATGCATCCCTCAGTGAAACTGAGTTTGACACTCCTGTTCTAAAGCGAGCAGTAAATGAGCTTACACAACCATTCAAGTCTGACATTCAGATTTCTTTTTGAAGACTCGAAGAGGTGCAAGTAGTCCTTGGGTTGTGACCATCATGGAGCCTGTCTGTCACAGACGTTAAGTCGTAACAGTGGTAAAATGGTTCAGTCATGACCCTTTGATGGGGTGGTTGTTAAGTGAATCACTTTGGTCATTAAGCAAATCCGCAATCATTAAGCTAATGCTGTAACTCCTTAAGTGAAAGAGTGATTTGCTTGGGGCATGGTTTTGCCAAAACCCGGAAGTGCCAGGTTTTCAGCAAAACTGTCATAAAACATGGTCACGTGATCATGGGACACGGCAAATAGCCATAAATGTGGCTGTATTGCTGAGCCACCAAAGTTTGACCACATACAACTCCAACTGTCGAGGAAGTTGTTTTTCCCACAAAGTCTGATCACGAAATATGACCCTCCTTCCTCTGTAACTTCAGCCACAGCAGCAGCAGTGCTTACTACTCAGAGGTTGTGGATCAGGGAGTCTAAAGAAAATAAAAGGTCTCAGTCTTCACCATCTGGCCAGAGTCCTAGAACACCACAGGCAAATCCTGGTTCTATCCTTGATAAGTTTCTTCTTTAAACCAAGAATGTGGAGGGCAGAATGATACTTTTCCCCCCCTCTTTAAGCATCACTGTTGAAAAAAACACTTGTCCTTATGTTAAAAGTTGCAGAGAAGGAGCAATTATAAATTACTAATCCGAGGAAAGATGGCAATGCAGAAGTCACAGCCCTGGAAATAATGAATGGATAAAATGAAGCCAGCAATGATATAAATAGAGATAATTAAATAAAGCGACCCTTATCTTAAATGCTATTCTTAGCTGACCTGCAACGGTTTGCTCTTTATGCTGGTTTAAGGGAAAGAACAAATCATATTTAAAAACACACCATTAATGAGAAGTACATGACATATAAGATTTATAGAAACTCTTGTACACAGATAATATAACTATTGCGGTATTCCAATTGCTATCTGTTTGCATTTGCTCTTCCATTTGCACAAAATGATAAACAGAATGTTTACAGTACAATTTCCCCAAAGATATCAAACTTTTGCTATGTTATATAGCAAACACAATTCATGTGAGGCAATTTAGAATCCAGACCTTAAACTCCCGAACTGGGAGTTTATAGTGAGAGATAGGGAAAATTACATCAACATCAACAAGAACTGATACAATTTATTAGCTCAGGTTCCAATGCAAGAACGTATTTCCATTTTATTAATATACAGAACATACAGAACGAAGCAGAAAGAAATCAATTTTAATAAAACTTCCAATTGATTATTACATGAAGAAGAGAGTTTTTGCCATCTGGGGGCGGTAGTGAAAATACACATTTGCTAGTTGATTCATGTTAAGTTTTTCTTTTCGTGAGATTTGTACTCAAAGACTAATTTGGTTTATTATAGGCATTTGGCAAATTGGTGAAGAATTATATTTCATCAGTTCTCAAATACTTCAGCATCTATCTTCAGTGGGCTCTCCCAACAGAAAAATGCTATGTTTTTGAATAATAGTTGTAAGCTTTAATGGAGTCTGGGAAATGTTATAAAAGTAGAAGGCAGAAACAATTTTTATCCCTGAGGTATTTTTTGTTGATGGTGTTCATTCAGGTAAAAACTCTTTTAGCATCAGCTCTTACACATTCCATTATGATGAAAAGAGTATTGTTCATTCTGGTGGACAGCCTTTACTGAGACTGCATAAACTCTTTCCTAATTCTTTAGACCCATTGGCAGCCCTTAGCACCATTTAACCATGCTGTCCTTTCTTTATTTACTCAAAATTAGAGGTTGCCTGACTTCCCCAATCATTCTGCAAGGCGTACAAATGAAAACGAAATGCAGCACAGGGAGATACAAGTAAAGGGATTCCTGGCCAAACAAGAAAACAATATACCAGGCCCTCCGGCCCGCCATTGCAAGTTTATTGATTGAAGAAAAATTATATGGCTGCCCAACTAACTCTCAATGATTCCAAGCAGCTTACAAGGATAAAATCCATGTATTACAACAATAAAAACAATAAAAAAATAAGCCCCTATCTTCCCTGATGACAACAATCAAATGAGCTATTTGAAAGAGCTCCATCCACTCTGAGGTCCCCAGGCCCATTGGCAAAACCAGGTCTTCAGCGCCTTGCAAAAGAGTGTGAAAATTGGAACCAATCTTATCTCTGTGGGGATATGGGGGGGGGGGNGATGGACCTCCTTAGGAGAGGGGACCTGTAGCATTCTCTGCCTGTAATGAATCCCTCCAACCCCCCCCCCCACCGCCCCCCGCCCTACATCTTAACTCAAAGGCTTGGGGAGAACCACTAGGTTTTAAAGTCACAAGGATGAGCGATGAATCACCCGAGGCTTGGCACCATTACGGAGTTCTGCAAAGCTTCAGACTATTCCTCCCATATTACTTAAGGTCTGTATGTAATCATTGGGTGATGTGAGTTTGTCAATTTGGGCTGAGGTGTCATTAGTTCCTGATGATAATTAATGATATAGATCAGTTCAAGCCAGACTGCTTTAAATCTTGAATGGGTGCCTAAAAATTATAAGGGACTGGAAGAATTTCATTTGAACGTATGCCAGTCTGTACACAGAAGAAGTGACAATAAAGGTTATCTCCTTCCCTCTCCTCTCCTTTCCTCTCCCCTCCTATCCTATGTGACTGTGGGGAACACTTGATGGCCCGAACTCCGAGGATCTGTAGAAAGTCCCCCTTATTCAGCACTGTTGAAAGTTTGAACAGTCATTGAACAACTAGCCATAACCTGAAGATTATCTGTTGTATACTATATCTGTTCTGCCTTTGAATATGACTTGGAGACTTCAAGTGATACAGAATGTATTGACCAGACTGATAAAAACCCATTATCACAGAACTGGACCTGTTTTGTGGTAGTTGCATTGCCTGACAATTAAGTTCTGGGCCAAACTAAAAGAGCTGGTTTTCACCTAAAAAACACTATATGGGACAGGGTCACCTTATGCAAAATGATTCTGCCCATCCAGTTTACACACACACAGAGGAGTGTGCTGAAAATTACATTTCTGAAGAGCTAGGAAGGGTGTGGCCAGACTTTCCTCCTGGAAACAGAAGAAACCACCCTAAACCTTTAAAAGATACTTGACTCATGACCACAGTGAAGCCCAAAATTTATGTTGCTAAGCAAGACAGTTAAGGGAGGTTTGCCACATTTTTACACCTTTCTTGACACAGTTATTAAGTGAATCGCTGCAGTTGTTAAGTTAGCAACATAGTTGTTAAGTGTTAAACGGCTGTTAAATGAATCTGGTTTCCCCACTGATTTTGATTGTCAGAAAGTCACAAAAGGTGATCACATGACTCTGGGACACTGCAACCATCATAAATACATGCCAGTTGCCAAGCATCCAAATTTTGATTGTATGACCACGGGGATGCTGCAAGAGTGTGAAAAACAGTCATAAGTCATTTTTTTTTTGAGACACAGTGGCGCAGTGGTTAGAGTGCAGTACTGCAGGCTACTTCTGCTAACTGCCGGCTGCCTGCAATTTGACAGTTCAAGTCTCAGCAGGTTCAAGGTTGACTCAGCCTTCCATCCTTCAGAGGTGGGTAAAATGAGGACCCAGATGGTTGGGGGGCAATGGGCTGACTCTGTAAACCCCTTAAAGAAGGCTGTAAAGCACTGTGAAGCGGTATATAAATCTAAGTGCTATTGCCGTATTTCAATGCCATTGTAACTTCAAATAGACACTGAACAAAGTGGTTATGTCACAAAAATTCCAGCAACTGATTTAATTTTAAATGAAGCATTTTTCGGCATAAGCATAAGTCTGTTTATCATAAGTGTTACTTTTTATAGTCGAACAAATGGAATAAAAAAATCAAAATATTTTTTTATGAACAACAGATGTACTGTTATTACTATATAGCTAGAGCTTGCTGTGTAATTTAATAGCCTAACTTTCACATTCCCGCTTTATTCTCTGTCGCAACTTTTTTAATTAACACAAAGTTGGCATGTGAAAACCTGGCAAGTAAATCCTTCATTGTTGATCACAATGCTCATGCATAATATATAATAGAAAATTATGATCTTATCAATGAAGAACTTTTAAAAGCTGTCTGTTTAAAAAGCTACTTAAGATATCTGTTTATAGAGCAGTACTGTACTATTATCCGTTTGCTCTAAAGGTTTTCCTATGTATAATTGAATTATACAGGTAGAAATTGATTATTTTCAACAATATAAGGGTGCCATCTGCTCACCGAAACAGATATTTGTGTTGTTAATGCTGAAACATGTCTTGCCTAGAAGCTGTGCCAAATTTCTCCACACAAATGAGCCACAGGTAGTTATTTAGTATAAAAGGGCTTGTTACTGCTATTCAGGTCGTAATCAACTTACAAACACAACTGAATCCCCAGAACTATCTCTAACCACAGCTGTTAAAAACTCTATTTTCTACTTTTTTGTCGTAAAAAACAAAGTCTATAGCAGGGAGTCAAACTCGTGGTCTGTGGGCGATGCATCATGTGCTGGCCACGCTCACCCCCAGTTTAGCAAAGGGGGAAAAAGTCACAATACGTCACGTGATAACATGACAACGTAAGTTTGACACCCCTGGTCTATAGTAGAAATATGCCCTAAAATATCTACGTAATCTTTGACCTACAACCATACTTGGGAGCAGAACTAAGTGATGCAGTCATTAAGTGAGCCACATAAGATTTTATGATCATTTTTGCCATGGTCATTAAGCAAATTGGCTTTCCCCATTGCCTTTGCTTATGGGAAGATCACAAATGGAGAGCATATGAAACTGAGACACTACAACAATTTTTAAAACATGCTGGTTATCAAGCACTCAATGACTGTGTGGATGCTGCAACCATAGTTAGGTGCAAGGACTGGTTTTAAGTCACTTTTTTCAGTGCCACTGTCACTCTGAACAGTCATTAAACAAATGGTCATAAGTCAAGGACTACCTGTAGTAACTAATCTCCATTCCAGGGATAGACAGAAACCACTGCAAGTATTTTGAAGTGATGATATGTATTCTGGCTTAGAGAAGCACCACAAATTTAATTTTGCCTAAAGCACACTTTCTCCTCCAGTTGGAAGATTCTTTTTCACAGCTCTGTACATTTTCACTTGGCTTTGGCAGCAAAGTTAGAGCATCTGTTTAGGGCAACACCTGAATTACACTTTAATAATATTGAACACTATATTAACACAAACTGCCAGTAGGTGGCAGCACCTGATTGACCTTGGCTCTGCTGGAAATCTAAACATTGTGAAACCGCTCTAATAATTGTGGCGGCATACACACAGACACACACAGAGACTTCTACGGACTATCACAGCGGATTGTTGGCTGAAAAAACACAAGGACAGCGCATCACATGAATGCTTAATGTGGAATCACGCAGACCTTGAAGCAAATTTATTTGTCCCATTTGCACTGGAGATTCACACTTGAAATATCTTAGGACTTAAAAGCTTTTGTTGTTTTATTTATTCTGACCAACAGTGCTATTATAAAGAAAAGTCAAAATAAAAAGTGGGAGACAGGATGTCCTATGCTAATAAGCAGTGACATCAGATCTGCTTTTGGAATAGATTCTGATGTCATACTGGTATATTGGATTAGGGTGAAAGTAGCGTAGGTATAATCTGGCAAGACTCTGTCTACTGTGTGTAAGCAAATGAAGAACTGAACTTTGGCTCAGTTGTTCGATGTTGTTCCTAGGCTTTGCCTAATGTCAATCCACATTTAATACAATTAACTTAATTACGATGGTGGTTTTCAAAGAGTCTTATAAAATTCAGAAATATTTTCAGCCATAATTAACAACACCCTGAAAGCTAGATTAAGACTCTTAAAATGCACTTGAAAATGCACAAGTAAAAAAAAAAATGTGGCTCCACTATTTGGTCTCCTTTAAAATAAACAGATTGCAAAGTTTAATTCCATTATAAAGATAACACATGAGGCTCCAAGAATGTTGCAGATTTTCAGCATACTATAAATCTGCATTTCATCAACAGATGTGAGATCAGTGTGAGAATCCCATTCCAGTTCTAGCCCTAAAATATGCACAATTTTGAAGCATGGAAAAAATCGGGAGAAAATTCTACCTACAAATATATTTTTTTAAAATTGAAGCCCCCATATAAAAATTGCAAAATCATACAGAGGTTTAGTTTAGCAAATATAAAAAGGTTCAGTTATTCTGATGTTACTGAGGAGATACTCAGCAAGGGAAAAAAAAGATATTTCTTTCAGCCTTTTAAAAGGAGATCCCAGGAATGTGGAAAATATGACGGTGGTGCCCTCAGTTGGCCAGAAAGGTATCTGCAGATACACAGAACTAATTTTTCATGAATCACATCCTTTCACTGACACATTCCAGATTAATCAATATACAGATCACAGCTGTGATCACAGCTAACATCACTTCACCTGGATAGCAGCAGAAGTGTAGTTTGTGCATGCCTCCCTAATCTCAAACTTAACAGCACAATGCAGAATCCCCAACCAATAGTGATACATACAAGGTGTATGTGGTGATTATTAATTTCATACCTGAAGAACTTTTAAGTTTCAGTCAAAAAAATGAATTTTGTTCCTACCATACATTTGCACATTTTAATTTCTTTCAGAAAAATCTGAATATAGATTATTCCAATTTCAGCGGAAAAAACAATGTGGGAAAGAGTGAAGAGGAAGAACTGTAATCTACTTTGACCATCCAAAAAACACGCAAAAAAAAAATAAAATAGAGCTTGATTCCAATCCTTCTAGTTCCATCTGTGGCCCAACTGCTGCAGTATTTTTTTACAAGCTATAGATCAGGCCTGTCAAACTGGTGACCCGTGGGCCAGATGTGTCATGCACAGGCCACGCAAAGGCAAAATACGTCATGAAATGTCAAAATACATCATATGATGTGACAGAGTTTGACACCTGTGCTACATACATCATTTCTACCACATTATTTCTTGAATCTCATTAAGCTCTCTGATGACTCTGCTCCTTCCCATGTTTCAACCCAAGAATTTTAAAAAGGCAAAACTCTAAAGGATGGAATTGCTTTAAAATTGATAAGCAAATTAAAGTAAACAAATTTTGTTTAGGCTTGCAATGCTTCTCTCAACATTTCAAAATATGTATGTTGGACAATCCAAAGGTGCTTTTTCAAGAGGCAACTGGACTTTCTGTTTTTTCTTTAAAGACGTTTTATTTCTCATCCAAGAACCTTCTTCTCTGTAAAAAGAGCTGAAGAAGCTTCTTGGATGATAAATGAAATGTCCTCAACGAAAAATCAGGAAGTCCAGTGGCCGCTTGAAAAAATATCTCTGGGACAACCATGACCTGGATGACTAACAATCTTCATAGACATTTAGGTTCATATGTTGGACAAATTGTAATGGATGAGGTTTCATCAAACACAACACAAATCTAACCAAGGGCATAACTGTTATCACAGTACAAGCTATAGGTAGTCCTTGACTTACAACCACAATGGAGGCCAAAATTTCCATTGCTAAGCAAGGCAGTTGTTCAGTGAATTTTGCCCCATTTTATGACTTTTCTTTCCACAATTGTTAAGTGAACCGCTGTACTACTTAAATTAGTAACACGATTGTTAAAGTTGATTTGGTTTCCCCATTGGCTTTGCTTGTCAGAAGGTCGCGAAAGAGGATTACATGACCCTGGGACACTGCAACTGTCATAAATATGAGTCAGTTGCCAAGTCGGCAAATTTTGATCACATGACCCTGGGAATGCTATAACGGTTGTATGTGTGAAAAACAGTCATAAGTCACTCTTTTCAGTGCAGTTTTTATTTGAATGGTCACTAAATGAATGGCTGTAAGTTGAGGATTACCCGTACATAGCTGACCTTCACCTGCTTATATCTGAGCATAATCCAGAAAAAGAGAAACGAGGCCAAATACACCATAAACCTACTACTTGATAAAATAGAAAAATGTGGGTTAGACAGCATCACCACCAGATGGATTCGTATCTGGCTGACCAACCACACTCAAACTGTAGTCTCAATGGAACTGCATCTACATGGAGTGAAGTATGCAGTGGGGTACCCCAAGGCTGTTTTAGGCCCAGTACTCTTCAACATCTTCATCAATGACTTGTACAAAGGGATAGATGGGGAAATCATCTAATTTGAAGATGACACCAAGCTGGCAGGAAGAGCCAACACTCCAGAAGATAGGCTTAAGATACAGAAGGATCTTGACAGACTTGAACATTGGGCGCTATCTAACAGTGAAATTCAAGTGGTGAAAAAAGTAAGGTTCTACATTTAGGCAAGAAAAACA
>BHFT01008026.1:0-14564 GCA_004320025.1 Laticauda laticaudata | reverse complement strand
ACACGTGAATAAAACCTTGTTTTCCTTGGATCAACGAATCTTTTGGTGGTTTTTTATCTGCTTCCACCTCACAGTTGTAGTATCCCAGAGTCTTTTTGACTTTCTGACAAGCAAAGTCATTGGGGAAGCCAGATTTGCTTAAGAACCAGGTTACTAACTTAACAATTTCAGTGATTCGCTTAACAACTGTGGCAAGAAAGGTTGTAAAATGGGACAAAATCCACTTAACAACCGTTTCCTCTTCAGAGTTTTGCTGCATTAATTCAGCACCAGAAAAATAAAAAACAGATGGCTGATGCTTCATTTAACATCTTTATAGACATAATAAGTAGATTTTACAAACCAGTTATAAATTTCTCCAACATGGAGCAAACTCAGACAGAAACATGTTACAAGTTCAGAGCAGAGCTCCAGTTTTCAACAAGCAAGCTAGTTTCTCTTTTACTTTAGTTCAGCAAGCAAGCAAGAGGAGAGAAGCAGTTTCATTTTCAACAGACAAACTCTGAGCTCAACATAGTTTCAGAGCTGCAGAGCTTAATATAGAGCAGTGGTTCCCAAAGTGGGCGGTAATGCCCCCTGGGTGGCAGTGGGATGCCTCAGGGGGGCACTAAGAGGCAAGGGTGCTGGCAGAGGGGCACTGAAGGCATCCAGCCGCACCGAAAAAAACATGCGGCGGCTGGAGATTTTTCACAGACACAGGAGATCAGCGCAGCGCAGCACTGCAGGTGGGATTCACCCTTCCCATCCCGGAAGTGCTGCCTCCACTGAGCTGCGACAGGTTCCCACATGGGCCAGGTCAAGCTGGCTGCAAGGAAGGTCTCCCCAAGGAAGCGAGGTAGAAGTGCTTGCGCCGCCTCGTAATTGTGTTGCGGGAATTACGTAAGGTGGGCCTTTCGGCATGTTGAACATTCTTGGTGGAGTTGAGTGTCGGGAGGTTTTGCATGGTGGGCCAAGGCCTAGAAGTTTGTGTGAAGCGATGTCAGGGATTACAGGAGGTGGGATGGGCTCTGCTCAGAAGCGGCTGCTGAAGGGGGGTTCTAAGAGGCGGCAGGGGGGCATTCGAGGCACTGGCACTGCAGGCTCATCCCATTTACTGTTGCACTGGAGTGGGGCAAGGGTCTCAATGGTGATGAATGCAGTGGCGGCAGCACATCGGGAAAGTAACTCTGGCTTTGCTCTACTTTCCCAAAGTGCCTCTGCTGTCACATTCTGTCTGTCTGTCCATCCATCCAAAAGGCCTGCCTGCCTGCCTACTTACCTACCTACGTGCCTGCCTGTCTTTCTGTCTACCTACCTATCTACCTACCAATATAGATCTATCTACCTACCTATCTATCTATCCATCCATCCAAAAGGTCTCTATCTGTCTGTCTGTCTTCTACCTTCCTAACTACCTACATGCCTACCAATATACCTACTTACCTACCTATCTACCATTATAATTATCTACTTATCTACCTACCTATCTACCAATATATCTATCTACTTACCTACCTATCCATCTATCCATCCATCCATCCAAAAGGTCTGCCTGCCTGCCTGCCTACCTTCCTACCTACCTACCTGTCTCTCTCTCTATCTATCCATCTGTTGGCTCCGCAGACACATCGGGAAAGTAGAGCAAAGCTAATCTGCGAGAGAGAGAGAGAGAGAGAGAGAAAGAGAGAGAGAGAGAGAGAGAGAGTAACCTGATGCATCAGATTGAAATGAGGCCTAGTTTAGATTGAGGCCTTTTTCCACATTGAAGCATTTTTGGCTTCTATTAAAGATTTTATGGATGAAACATGGTGAAGACTATCAGGAAGCTCTCACATTTTGTTAAGGCTTTAAACAGAGAGTTGTGTGTTTTTCTAATATCTATTTATTTACAATTATACAGGTTACATAGTTTAGGGTCCAAACAGTCAGTGCTAGACTTTAGATGTGTCATTTCCCTAAGAACAATCAGGAAGCTGGGATTTATTTGAAGACAAATAAAATGCGACACAGTTTTTTTTTCCTCTAGCTCCGTGATGATGAAGCTATGGCATGTGCGCTAGAGGTGGCATGCAGAGCCCTCTCTGTGGGCATGCGTGCTGTTGCCTGCTGGTCTTCAGGTTTCCGGCAGTCCGGTGCATGCACGCATATGCACGTTCTGGTTTGGGCACTTGGTGCCAAAAAGGTTCGCCATCACTGCTCTAGCTGAATACAAAATAGAAACTTGCCAGTGTGTAGGTGGAAGGAAACATGCTTGTATTTGAGAAATACCTCAATGGAAGTAAAGTCAACATAATGCATGATTCTAGCAAGGCAGTAGGCTACCAGCTCTCTTAATATGGAGACTTCCAGAATCTTAACCCGCCATGTAATTCTTGACATCTCTGGATCACATCTGATGGCCAGAATTACTGCAGGGATATGTTGTAAAAGGGAAAAAGTAAAAAATAAAATAAAAGAATGCTGCTCAGTGGTGGGAATCAAAATATTTTACTACTGGTTCTATGGGCGTGGCTTAATGGGCATGGTGTGGCGTGCAGAGTGTGACGGGAAGGATAAGTAAAATCTCCATTCCCTCCCCACTCCTAGGGGAAGGTTATCGCTGGTTCTCCATACTCAAAATTTCTGCTACTGGTTCTCCAGAACTGGTCAGAATCTGCTGAATACCACCTCTGATTCTGCTGCATACTCAGCAGTCTCCAAGAATCAGACGACATTGAATGGACAAAGAAAAAAGAGTGAAGATCTGGGTCTTGGTGCTAGATAGAATAAAGGTAGTCCTCACTTAACCAGAATTGGGGCCAAAAGCTTAGTTGCAAGTCAAAGTGGTCATTAAATAGGTAACCATGGATTAACAGTCAATTTTACAACTTTTTATGATGGTTGTACAGCAAGACATTGCAGTCACTAAGTGAATCATATGATCATTAAGGGAATCATGTGGACAATAAACAAACTGAGCATATCCAATGTGCGTTTTTTGCCATTTTCTGCCAGAAAAGCCCTGTGGTCATGCGACTGCATGGGGAGAGAGTGGACACAATGTTTTACAATGGCTAGAAGTGCTTTATGGGCCATTAACCATCCTTTCTGAAGCCATTGTAATCGCAGCCAGTTGCTAAGTGAGGACTACTTATACCACGAGCCATTGTTTCTGCCATTCAGAAGCAGTTCAAAAGCATTGATTTGTTGAGTCAAAATTTATTCATTTATTTTTATGTAATATTTTCTGGTTTGTGTACACGTAAAGTCTATTCAGTCCAAAACTGGTTCATTTTTGTATTAAGAAGTATCATATGAAGATTTGCAGTTGCTTTGTACAGTTTTCCCCAACATTTCCAAATGAAGTATTTTCCCCCCATTTTATTCAATTATGTTGTATTCTCAGAGATTGCTCGGACCAATTCCTGCAGTATTCTTGGCAAAGTTTTTCAGAAGAGATTTAACATTGTCTCCTTCCCAGGAGTAAAGGAAAGTGACTGGCCCAAGTTTACCTACTGGCTTCATGCCCAAGGTGGAACTAGAACTCACAATCTCCCACTTTCTAGCCTGATACCTTCACCACCATACCAAACTGACTCTCAGTAAAATACATATATTTTAATATTGTACAAGGTGATTTTCAGATATTTCAAGCAGTGAAGCAGAATGAAATTTGGTTAGTACAGTATTTGGATATGAGATGACTATGAAATATTATGGTTGTAGTCTATGCTGGAAATTGGAAAGAGGGAAAATAAAATAGAAAGGAGACAGAAGCTAATTACTCCATTCTGTGGCCAAGAAAACAAGGACATATACATGAAGTCATCAAACTTGATTTAACTTATGAACTGAAGGCTGCATTGGCATTCAGAGGAATGCCACCTGAAGAATAAATAGAGGATCTGCCTATTCATCTGGAGAATAGAAATTAAGTCCAGATCAAATAAAATTCTACCTGTCCCTATTCGTTCATGTATGAGATGTTGGGTGAAAGGTAAATGTTTTGGGTAAAAAATATCAAAAATAGACTGGTAAGAAATCCATTCTGTTTATAAATAGCTGTCAATCCTGGGAAGTCTGAAACATCTGGTGGTGATTATTTTACAGCATCTCTGTGTTATTGCCTTGGGACACCTGTGGATTGCTGTTCCTTTCACAGCTGAGATTTCGAAAACTCTCGAGCACATGACTTCTGTACACATTCTGAGGTTCAGGAACACATGAAGCAGATTTCACATACCGGGCAAGCTGGAGAAGTTTGGGAAGAACAGAGAATGAGATCAAATGGAAAACAGAATTGAGATGGATATAGAAGAGAATATTTATGGCTCAGGGCAGAGCCTCAGGGAACCTTTAGTGATCTCTGAGTTTGGACATTTTCTTGCAGACGTTTCATTACCACACTTCATAACAACATCATGATGAAATGCCTGCGAGAAAACAACCAAGCATCAGGCAGCACTAAAGACCCCACAGAATTGATATCATTTTAGTGGCAACCACTTCAGAAGAATATGAAGCAGTCGTGGTCGATCCCCACTTGACCTAGGATGATGTCAATTTGGGGGGCTCCAACCTGCATCTGATAATCAAGTAAAATGACCTTAGGATCTGTAGTTATATAAATATAATCATGGAAGTTCCATAGGGTCCTCTAGCCTAAAATCCACTAGTTTTGTCCTGAGTGAGATGGTTGATTTTCTAAGCTGAGTGTTGTATTCCATACTTTAGGTAATGGCTGTCTAAGATTTTAGGCAAGAGCTGACCTGATCTTTTGAGCCTTTGGAACCATGGTGGGATTAAAAAAAAATTACTATTGGTTCTGTGGGCGTCGCTTGGTGGGCATGGCTTGTGGATGTGGCAGGGTAAGGATACTGCAAAATCCCCATTCCCTCCCCACCCCACTAACCTGCTTTCCAGCTCTGTTCTCCTGTGCAGGGCAACAAAAGAAGACCCAGCCGATCAGCTGGGACTTGGGAGGCAGAGAATAGATGGGGCAGGGCCAGTCAGAGGTGGCATTTGCCGGTTCTCCAAACTAACACAAAATTTCCGCTACCGGTTTTCCAGAACTGGTCAGAACCTGCTGGATACCACCTCTGCTTTGGAACATGTGAAAATGTTTTATACAGAGTCAGCCCGGTGGTCATAACTGACCAACAGCAGTTCTTCAAAACATCAAAGATTGACTCAGAGAACTTCTCCCAAACTGATACTTGCCCTCTATAAGAAGACAAACTCATGTATGCATCACAATATAGTTTCGGATGTAGGGTTCCTCACCCTACAGAATTCACAAGGCTATTTGAATCATTGATCAGCAATTTGATTTGGGACATATGTCATTCACAAGCCAGGTTTACCTGGTGTTATGTCCTTTGCACCCCAAGATGGTGAGTCAACTCTTTTTGAACATCACTTGGAAGCTGTCTAAGGTTCAACTGGATTTGTCAATTCTCACATAAGCTTAACTCTTTGTTCCCTTTGCCTACTGCCAACGGCAGCTTTTCCCATCCTTACCAAGCAGCCAAGACACGCCAGGAACAGGAAAGCTATTGTGACTGTTGTACAAAGGAGGAGGATAAAAGCCCATTTTGGGTATTTGTCTCCTGAAAAGTTGAAAAAAAAGGAAGAGATCAACACAGGCATTTTGGACAGGATCTATGCTGTTGTTTTGTGGGGGAAATGAATGCTCATTTAAATAAGGAACCAAGGAGAAACTTTCTGACAGTGAGGACAATCAGCCAATGGAACAGCTTGTCCTCGGAAGTTGTGGGAGTGTCATCACTTGAGACTTTCAAGAAGAGATTGGACTGCCATTTGTAAGAAATGGTGTGGGGACTCCCACTTGGGCGAGGGGTTGGACTTGATGACCTACAAAGTCCCTTCCAACTCTGATTATCTGTTATCTGTGTTTGGAAATATATGCCTTTTATTGGCCTGCACAGCTAAAATCATCATGTTACTCCTTATCAAAAGAGCCCTGAAGCCACCAGGTTACAGGTTATACAACCCCTGAAACAATATATAAGAATTACAAAAGTCAATGTAAACTATAACATGAGATTTATGGTTGGAATATAATAAGAACCTGGGGTACCTCCCTGTGATATCTATGTTCTAGCTTTCTAAGAAGGCTCCAAGACTGCCGTTTCTACTGATACTTGCACCTTCTCATGTAAACAATGTCATTTATTGTGCCCATAGACTATTTTCACACCTAGGAAAAGGCAACAAACTGGCTAGTCTGGATGTGCTTGTGGATTTTGTTGAGATGGATGGACATTCCTTGTGACTTGTGTAACTCAATGGCTAGGTCTGAATGAAGTGAGGTAAACTTACCACTCGTCGTAGTGTTTTGCTGAGTTGTTTCAGAAGTAACTGTAGTTCTGGAAAGCACTGTACTTTTGGTTGTGATGGAGGTGCTACTTGTAGAAGTTGTCTCTTTTTTAGGAGTCACCGTGGTTTTGGAAGTGGTGACCAAGGCAGGAGGGATTGTGGTTTTGACATTTGCGGCTTTGGTATTTGTAGCTACAGAGGGCTGAGCTGAGGTTGAATTTTTAGCTCTAGCTGTCACTTTTTCTGATGTCTTAGTGGATGTGCCTGAGGTGATGGTTTGAGAAGATGAACTCATTGTTGAGAAAATTGTTCTGCTACTCGTCATGACCGTTGTAGGTTCGGTCCTAGAAACATCCAGAGAAGTAGTAGCAGCTGTTTTGAATAAAGAAATCCTGATGTTATTTACTGTGTTTTGCACTCATCTCATTTACTTGTAGTAGAAAGCGATATCTCAGAGGTTGCTGCTGCCAGTTTGCTAAGCTTTATAAGTAAGTTTTTTTGCAGAATGTTTCTACTGGAAATTTTGAGACAAGATGGCAACTGAAACTATTTTTGTTCCTAAAGAGATGAGTTTTAAGAGAAGGCAGTAGTACAACAGAACAAAGACTGGTTTTGAGTCATTTAGTGCAGGGTTCAGGAACCCCCATGTCTGCGGCTCAGTGTCAGGCCTCAGCCCATTAGGAGCTGGGCCGCGGAAGTGGTGAGTGAGAGGGCCCCCCCCGTGTGTGTGCAGGCGCACACAAAGCTGAATCTGTGAAAGTGACACACATGTGAGAGCAAAACCACTTCCTCTCCACACCCATACTGCCACCACCAAACCTGCTGGTCCACCAAGCCAGAAAGGTTGGGGAATAACGATTTAGTGAATAAATACATATTAAAAGAAGGTCTACCTAGATATAGCTTTCATTGACTTTAAGCTGACACCCTCGACCCCCGGAACGCGGGTTACCATTTTGGGGGCCGTTTTCAAGCTATTTTCCAGGCCTGAAAAGTGGTCTGAAAACAGCCCCCAAAACGGCCTGAAAAGCCCCCCCCCAAAAGGCTGAAAAATGGGTGGGGTCAGGGCCAACCAGTGGTGGGATTAATCCAGCCTCTTCCTTTGAGGCAAGTGGCTGGGAGGCAGGGCTGGGTGTGATGAGTGACATCACCCATCCAGTCACATGATCACCTAGGCACACCCACCCACCCAGTCATTAGGGCAGAGAACCGGTTGTTAAAAAATTTGAAGCTCATCACTGGCCTGGTTCCCCTCTCCTCCCCCCTTCCCCAAAGCCAGGCTGCCAAACCACAAGGGTTGGGGACCATTGCTTTAAATAACCTTTGACAATAGTTTCAGAAAAGACAAAAAGTTACAGAAGCAGATGTGGTGACCAGCAACTGTTTACAATCACTGATACAGTGCATTAAAAAGCAAAATTGAACTCTTATTTATTATTATGCTGCCTTTGTTATTTTTATAAATAACTCAAGGGGGTGAAAATATTTAACGTTCCTTCCGCTTCCCCACAACAACAACCCAACAATCCAGTTGGACTGAGAAAGAATGACTAGCCTAAAGTCACCCCACTGGCTTTCATGCAGGATTAGAACTCACCATCACCTGGTTTCTAGTGTGACTCTTATATGAATGTAAATGTAAATGAAATCAAGATTTTGTTTTTAATTGTTACTTTGTGGAATGTGACACAAAAACCAAGTGAAGAAGAAAAAATAGCACAACCTTGCCATCAGAAAATGAATGTTGATTCCAGAGTTATTTTTTTGGAAGTGTATGGATTGAGAGTGATGAATTACTTCTTTTTTTCCTAGGGTAGCCTATTAACTTAGACTAGTTCTTAAAACAATATGCAATGCTATTGATTCAAAAAGTGACTGATGAGCAATAGGAGCATTAGGCAGGTGGAGCAATAAATGAAGATGTTGATGAATTAAAGCTTTTGTTTCCTTCAAAATAGAAAAGACAGAATTCAAATACTATGTATATAATGCAATCCATTTTAAAATAGTTTTTATCAATTGCTTAGTAATGCCTTTCTTCAGGAGATATAGTTGTGCTTGAATATATTCTCCCCTGAGATATTTGAATATGCAGATTTAAAAAAAGGCAAACATTTGGAAAAAAACTGATCATCTGGATAAACTACATTCATACTATGGGCACTGCCAATAAACATCAGGCTCAACATCGAACAAGGCAGGATATTAGAATGCCCAGGGAACCTGCAATTTATATGTTTATTACATTTGTTTGCTATCCATCTTGCCATAAGGTGATAGTCTGTCCATAAAAGGGATGTTTTCTCAGACACAGTCCCTTTCCTGCAATTTAGATTGTATAGAAAAAGAAGTAACAGTAAAAGAAGGTACAGTATTCCTTACAGTACCTGTTGCTGAAGTAGATTTTGGAGATGCAGGCTGAGAGGTTGATGGAAGAGGAGTTGAAGAGCTCTCAGAAGAAGATGTCTTGGGGGTTTTTGGAGGAACACTAGCAGAGGGATCTGGAGATACAGTCCCTGAGATTGATGTGGGGGTACTTGAAGGGGCTTCTGAAGGTGTACTTGTTGGGCTTTCAGAAGACTGAGCTCCTGAGGTTGAGGTGGGGGCACTTGTTGGGCTTTCAGAAGACTGAGTCCTTGAGGTTGATGTGGGAGCACTTGATGAGCTTTCAGAAGACTGAGCTCCTGAGGTTGAGGTGGGAGCACTTGTTGGGCTTTCAGAAGACTGAGTCCCTGAGGTTGATGTGGGGGCACTTGATGGGCTTTCAGAAGACTGAGCTCCTGAGGTTGAGGTGGGGGCACTTGTTGGGCTTTCAGAAGACTGAGTCCCTAAGGTTGAGGTGGGGGCACTTGAAGGGGCCTCTGTAGGTGCACTTGTTCGGGCTTCAGTTGACTGAATCTCTGAGGTGGTTGGAGGAGGGCTGGAAGAGGACTCTGTTGATGGAGCCTCTGAGGTTTGTGGGAGTGAAGCTCCTGTGGTATCAGGTAACACAGCTGTGGTTTCTGGAGAGGAAATTGATGTTACTATCTCTTCAGAAAGAGGTTGAAAAATTATAGCAACAACAAGGCATCACTGGAGGACATGAAGAATGAGAAGCAGATCATCACGGAGAAAAATCTGGTCCCTAAGAGTCAGTGGTGATTTCATGGTGCAGAACCAGTTAAAAAAAAACCCTGAATCCAAATACATCTCTCACTGGATTTTTTTTTCCTTGAGTTGTTCTTCATAACAACTCACTGAGGCTCTGATAAGTCTCCCATGGATCAACTGAGATGCTAAACTCTCCTCTTCTCAGTGTCAGGGAAAGAAATGGGAGGACACAAGTGAGGCAGCTGTTCTAAGCAACATCTTTCTTCTTCCTATAAAATCAATTTGGGATCATGATGGGCCAAAGATTAACAAGATGCAGTGACTAGACTTCCTATCTCCATCTCTGTATTGGATGAATCAATTCAATATGATAAGGGTCAGACAAATATCAGATAACAGATAATCAGAGTTGGAAGGGACCTTATAGGTCATCTAGTCCACCACCACCCCGCCCAAGTGGGAGATCCTACACCATTTCTGACAAATGGCAGTCCAGTCTCTTCTTGAAAGTCTCAAGTGATGCGCCCCCACAACTTCCGAGGGCAAAGTTGTTCCATTGGTTGATTGTTCTCACTGTCAGAAAGTTTCTCCTTATTTCCAGGTTGAATCTCTCCTTGTTCAGTTTTCCATCCATTATTCCTTGTTGGCCTTCCAGCTGCTTTGTAAAATACTTTGACCCTTCCTCTCTGTGGCAGCCCCTCAAATATTTGGAAGACTGCTACATGTCTCCCTGGTCTTTCTCTTCACTAGAACAAGCCAAGCCCAGTTTCCTGTAACCATTCTTCATATTTTAGTCTCCAGTCCCTAATCATCTGGTTGCTCTTCGTTTGTACTTTTTCTGGAGCTCAACATTTTTTTTTATAATGTATGACCAAAGCTGGATGCCAGTACTCTAGGTGGTCTTACTAGGCTTTATAGAGTGGTATTAGTACTCCCTTGATCTTGACTATATCCTTCTGTTAATACAACTTCGATGTGCATTAGCTTTTTTGGCATTAGCACAACTGTTGCTCATATTAAGCTGGTTGTCCACTCAGACTCCAAGATCCTATCACAGTTAACTACTATTAGCGCTGGTTTCACCCAGTTTATATGGGTATTTGGTTTTTCTTGCCTAAGTGTAGCACTTTACTTTTCTCTACATTGAATTTCATTTTGTTAAATATGGCCCAGTGTTCTAGTCTGTCAAGATCCATCTGGATCTAAGACAGGCCTGTTAAACTGGCAGCCCGTGGGCTCGATGCATCACATGAAGACCACACCCACCCTGGCTCCATAAAATCAAAAAACGTCACGATATGTCATAATACATCACATGATGTGATCGAGTTTGACACCCATGGTCAACTTTCTGTGGCAGCTCATCATGGCCAACTTACTGCAGCCAACAGGACAATTCAATGGTGCATTAATCACTTCATTCCGTTACTTTTATTGTTGGTGACCATTGAAATTTTCGTAACTCTTTTGATTTCCGGATTGATTTTATTTTGTTATTATTGGCCATGGTTCTATCAATATAATTTAACTCTTGTAGTTGCTTAATTGTCCTGTACCGAGTTTTCCCATGGCAAGATGGCTATGGCAAGTTATCATGTGGTGAGTTGACCATGGTGAATTGGCCACAGCAAGTTGTCCATGGCGAGTTGTCTATGGTGAGTTGTCCCATTCTAATATAGTAAAAAGAGGCTTTGTCTCAGGGAATTTTGTTCCTTTCTGCAGCTTGACTGGAGACTCTCCTTCCCATTGTTGCTTGGGATAAAGCAATGTTACAAGAGACTCTACAGAGTTTATATTCTCTCTGGTTCCCAATACAATCATTAAAATAAAGGAAGCTGATTCTGGACTATGTTAGATAAAGAGCCAAACAAGAGGAAGAATCTGATACCATGTAAAATCACTCTTGTATTAATATCCAAAAAAGTTACTATCCTTCTTTAAACAATCAGATTTCTGCCTGTGCATACATACCTTCAACGCTATTTCTCTCCCTCTCCCTCCCTCCCTCTGTGTGTGTTTATATGTGCCTGCGACATATAAAAGATTGTCGTGGTCTTAAAAACTGTATCGTATTGCAAAGTATCTTCTTTGACATGGCTTCATTGTTGGGACTTTTGGTAGATATGGCCATTTGAGCACCAGTTTCAGCAAGAAGCTCAGAGACCCAGGTTTTTTCCTTTTTTCCTTTTTTTTTTTTTTAAACCCAAGAAACCTTTTTGNTTTTTTTTTTTTTTAAACCCAAGAAACCTTTTTGAAATAGGGAAAGTCTGGCAAACCAAGCCCCTGGATCAGTGGTGGGATTCAAAAAATTTTACTACCGGTTCTGTGGGCGTGGCTTGGTGGACATGGCACAGGAAGGATACTGTAAAATCTCCAGTCAGAGGTGCTATTTGCCGGTTCTCCTAATTACTCAAAATTTTCACTACCGGTTCTCCAGAACTGGTCAGAACCTGCTGAATATCACCTCTACCCTGGATCCTCTGGATAGCTATAGCTTGCACAAGGTATCTGAAGCTGAAGCTAAGAAGCTGCCAGGTGAGTCTAGTTAGGAGGTGGGGTAAGTACTACATGTTCCCTTGGAAAAATCAGCTATTTCTTTACTTAAATAGGACAATAAAGTGTCCCTGATAGTTCTTAAATTGCCTACTTATCTTGGAGTTGTAAAATAGGCTTTTTTGGGGGGAGGGGGGCTGGCAGATTACTTTTTTGTTGAACTTTATCATTTTTGAAGCTTCATTAAAATAAAATAGTGAGGAGAGGGGAGTGACAGAGTCATGCCAGCAAAGAAACTTGATTGTTTTTTTCTTTTTCTTTTTAAATTTATAGGAAATATGTGGTTTTAAACATTTTTTGTGAACTTGTTTTCTTAACATTTTGGATTTAAATGTTGTGACTTTATGAGAGAATAGACAAACAAAAAAGAGTAGGTTGGTCAGAAATTAACATGTAACTAGCTGTTGCCTTGCTGTGTATTTAAATATTAACTACAAGAGGAACTACGGTAAAAACTAATCTGCTAAATTGGTTGTTTGAATCGGATTTGCCCTTTAGCCACAAGAGGAAGACAAAGACTTGAATTGAACTGAGTGATAGGAAATAATCCTTTGCTTGGATTCATTATTTTACCACATGAGGGAGCCAAAAAAACCAACAACCTTGGTTTTGGTATTGTTTAATATAAAATATTAATTTTTAGGACAGTTGTTAAATTATAGGAATGACTACAAGGTGTAAGTTGGTAAATAATTGGAGCAGAAGAATTGCACTGCATGAGAGCTATGCTGGGATACTATTCAGCCAAAACAATTCAGGCTATAGAGACAAAAGTGGGAAATATACCATAGGTAAGGTACTCTATGAGGAGATGCAGCAGATTGCAGGAGATGTCAAACAGGTAAATGATAAAGTGGACTTTTTAGAACACAATGGACAACAGGGACATATAATACAAGGGTGATCTAGACAATATTGCCTTGATGGACCTACACAAGAAAGAATTATATCTAAGGTTCTGAGCCATTCTTGTGGTAATTGGGAAAGACAAAGGAGAAAGATGATTCAAGCTTTGATGGAATTAAGAAGTTGTGAGGATATAAAAATAGACTTGGAAGTGAAGAAAATATACAGAATAAACTCCCATTATATCCCAATTAGAATCATCCTGAGAGGTGCGCTAATCTGCTTTTTAAGGAAAAGACAAATCTTGCATTGCCACTTTAATATCAAATTGAAGATTGACAGTGCGGATATTATACTTTTAAAAGAAATTCCTGTCAGAATCTTGAGGAAAAGAAAAGCATATACCTTCTTGTCAGACTTTCTGAAAAAGAGAAAGATTCCATTTTGTTGGGATAAATTGAAGGGGATGATCCTCATGTACCAAGAATAAAGGTTCATACTAAATCCTATAGAAAACATGAAAGACTTTTTGCTCAAACACAAACTGACTTTGAATGGGACAGTAATAGCACTTAGACTTATATACCACTTTATAGTGCTTTATTGCCCTCTCTAAGCAGATTTACAGAGTCAGCATATTGCCCCCAACAATCTGGGTCCTCATTTTACCCACCTCAGAAGCAGTGGTGGGATTCAAAAATTTTTACGACCAGTTCTGTGGGCATGGCTTGGTGGGCGTGGCAAGGGAAGGATACAGTAAAATCTCCAATCTCCAGAGGCGGTATTTGCTGGTTCTCCGAACTACTCAAAATTTCTGCTACCGGTTCTCCAGAATTGGTCAGAACCTGCTGAATACCACCTCTGCTCAGAAGGAGGGAAAGCTGAGTCAACCTTGAGCCTGGTGGGATTTGAACGCCAAATTGGAGGCAGCTGATTGTCAGCAGAAGTGGCCTGCGGTACAGCATTCTATCCACTGCACCACTGAGGCTCTTAGGAAGGGATACAAGAAATGATGGAAACTGAAAATACAGTAAATCTGATCCACATCAAACCCAGCTACCTGACTGAGAAAAAACAAGAATAGCAAACAGCACAGTATTTTGACACACCATTTTCATAAAAATGGAATAAAAACATTTAACATGGAATGTTAATGGGTTAAAATGGAAAATGATAATCCATTATTTGAGGAAATTAAATACAAATATAATTAATTTACATATTAAAACAAAGGACAAAAATATTTGAGTAATAAAAAACTAGGAGAAGAATTCATTTCAGCTCAGCTAAAAAAGATAAATGGAGTTGTATTATAGGCAAACCCACAGCTCAAACCTAAATTATTAATATCAGATTAATATGGTAGGTTTATAGCAATAAAATTGTAGCTAAATGCGATAAAAGCAATAGTAGTTCGAATTTATGTACCAAAAGAATGTAAAGTGAAATACTTAACTGATCAGGTGTCACACCTTATCTATGAAAATTGGATAATGGAGTCATCTCTTCAGCTTTTGACAGAAGATCAATTCAAGAGATTAAATCTTCTCAAGGCAAAATACCTGAAAGCCTTTGAGTTGATGCACAACTGAACGTTGGTTGATTCTTGGAGGCATAAAAATGGACTGGCCAGAGAATATATTTTCTTTTCCAGAAAGACATAAACTGTTTTCAAGAACTGATATGATTTGACTCTTAAAGTTTAAGCTCATGTCACACAGCACCAATGGATGGAAAGAGGATGTAAAACGGAGAGAAACACTTGCCATCCGTTGGTT
>BHFT01008023.1:342-17796 GCA_004320025.1 Laticauda laticaudata | reverse complement strand
AAATTGGTTCAAGTAAAAAGTGCTGAGAGGAGGCAAGCTGAATTAGCAAAATAGCAATACTATTATTATTTATTTATTATTATTATTATTATTATTATTTATTATATTATTATTAATTATTATTATTATATTATATTATTGATTATTATTTAATTATTATTATTATTATTATTATTATTATTATTATTATGGTTCATTTGCACAATCAGCCAGATGGCATTTTGTCTACTTATTGAGTCCTTTCCAAGATTCTAGGATAGGTTTACATTTGGATGTTTGATGGTGTTATAGATATCGTCGCAGGGATGAAGCTATTTCCAAGGAAAAGGCTGGGCCTTCTGCAATTGACTTGATGGCAAATTTGTCAAGTGCAAATGGTATTCAAATTGGTGCTCCAGTTGTTTTTGGGATTGCACCCACAAAGGCACCTTATACAATTTTGGTGCTTGCCCTTGCTTGCCTTTGCCACAGTCATTCTATTTTCTGTTTTGTAGATTCTTGATATTTTGTTATCATTGGAGAAGATAAAAAGGGAAGAAGGAGAAGGGAAGAAAAACAGGAAAACAAGACAACAGAAACAGAAGGGAGAAAGAAGAAGAAGAAGAAGAAGAAGGAAGAAAAGAAGAAGAAGAAGAAGAAGAAAGAAGGGAAGAAGAAGGAAGAAGAAGAAGAAAGAGGAGGAGCGAGGAGGGAGGGAGGAGGAGGAGGGGAGGAGGAGGAGGGCGAGGGGAGAGGGGAGGAAGGAGGAGGAGGAGAGCTGTGGGTTGTGTGTGGACTGGAGGTATTTTCAGGGGGCAGTGCTGTTTAGTTTGCCCAGGTCTGTTTGCGCTGGGCTTGTGACGAAATTTGTGGAGATCTTTCTGTTTGAGAGTGGCAGGCTTCCAAATGCTGCATTTTGGGACAGATCTGGTCTTGTTGGAAATCATCTCTTGTATTCATTGCTTTCACCAGAACCAGGCACCCAGATTGAAACCCTAGCTTCTAATAGATGATAAGCCGTTCCCTGCTTTTTTCATGCTCGATACAAGCCAATGCGACTACACTTGACAAAGCCTCCCCCCCCCCCCCAATATACAGAACCCCACAGTGTTTTGGCCAGCGCCAATTTTTCAAGGCCCAACACTAAAACAGGACCCCCAGAATAAAAGAAGGAGAAGAGAAAAGGGAAAAAGAAGGAGGGAAAAAAACTAGAAAGACACCAATCAAGATAGTAGAAACATATGCAAACTCCAAGGGACCATCATAAAAATATAAACACAGGAACCAGACTCGCCAACCAATTCAGAGAGGAATAAGAAAAAAGGAAAAAAAAAAAAAAAAAAAAAAAAAAAAAAAAAAAACCATTCTGGTTTCAACAGTAGGCTAGCCTCAAATTTTTAAAAAACTGAAACGGCTGTGATAGGCCTGACTCACAGACGAAACTCAACACCAGAAGCCTGGATCTGGATGGCAGAAAGTAATTGCATGATTTTCTGCCGAAAACGCTTGCTACCACACTTTTTATTTAGTTTTTATTTAAAAGGCAACAAACTACACACAAATGACTATGCACCTGTGGGGATAATTACCCGAAAGGGAAAAAGCTTGCAACACGCGCTCACATTCATGTAAGTAACCTGCGAAAGAAAACTTAAGGGGGAAAAACAAAATATTGTGGTTTTGTGTCATTGGTGGAGGAGGGGAAAGAACATATATGGAAGAAGAACTGTCACTAAAAGGCTTATCAAATGCCTTGGCACTGAAAAGCAGTTTAACCCTTTTGAATGCGTAAAAAACATGAGGAACTGAAAATTTTATTATAACAACCCTGCTTTTCCAGAGTCCAGATTCAAAAATAATGGTCAGATTCAGGCTAAGATTTTCATTAAAGAGCAGTAGATGATTGGGGAAATGAGGAAACATCAAAGGTGTCATGTGCTATGCCATTTATTGACAGCAAACACCACTATTGTTTAACAGTGATTTTTGATTTTGATGGTGGCTTCCTTGGTTGTGAAACACATTTCCATTAATACCTAGCAGCTTTAAACTTCATATACTTGTAGACTTTTGTTAAGTTCAGGTTTATTCCTTAATGCTTAAGCAGCTGAATTTTTACCATGGGAAGGTTCAATTAAATTGCCTGAAGCCAGAGAAAATGAGAATAAAGAAGATGAAATCTTAGAAATAGCCTCAGGGGAGGAGAATGTAGATATTTACAGTTTCAAAGAAAATACAGAATAAATCTCTTTTTCTGTCATATCCTAAATCCCTTGGCTTTCTTATCTAAAACAATTCTGATACAAAATACACCTGGGTATCTGGAAAAAGACTAATACTTTGTATCTGTTTTCGANCAACCTCAGTCAGATAATATTTGGAATAGAATATGGTTGATGGGCATGGAAATATGGGAAAATTTCTGTTTCCTAAAATGACTAATAGATTTAGGCAGGGAAGCAAGCTATAATAGTTTATTGAAGCAGTGTGTATATGAATCTATCACCTATTTTCAGATCATGACTTGGCTTAACGTGTTAAGTCAATTACAAACCCAGTCAATTACAGTTTAATAAGCAATGTTTTAGAAACTTGGCTTAATATGAAATGTGAACCCAGGCAGTGCTAATGACTTGAGTTCCAAATAGGTTCATGTCTTTTGCAGTATACATAAGAATTCAGTTCATAATTACACACAAAATTTAATGTGGAGAACAACATTAAGACCATTGCTTGCAGAATTGCAATGTATATAACATACTATTTTAGTCTTTGATGAGAATATGCATACACAATTTTCTTCTTGAAATTTTCCAAACAGTTGATTCTATCAATAAATCTTTCAAAGAATTTTATTAAACAGTATTATGTTAAGAGTTTATATAAAGGCTTTTACTATTAAAATTGGGTAAATAAATAAATGTTCATATTAATCTACACACTAAAAAAGCTACTGTATAAAAAAGACACAGTTTTACTGTGTGATGTTGCTGTTTTATCTGAGAATGCCTCAGTTGTTTTGATCTGGCTTACCTGTAGTAGGACTGCAAGTGCTTTGAGTTGATTCATTATTGCAGTAGCATATAAAATATTGTAAAACAAAGTACAACAAATAAATAAATAAATAAAAGTCACACTACAGTAGAAAAGCACCAAGAACTGATTTTTGAACCCATAACAGCATCAGATTGTCAAATTAGCAATTTCATAATAAGAAATAGTACTACCCGCACTTATAATGTTATCTAGTTCGGATAATGAACTGTCTGCAAGAAAACAAACATGCTCAGAGAGCACCAAGGAGCCCTCATTTCAACCTTGAGTTACAAATATTCTCCTATATTGATAGTACTACCACTTTATTCAAGGAGCATCTAGGTTAGGGCTGTGAATCTTGTGGCCTGCGGCCTGAATGAGTCACAAGCTGGCCATGCCCACATCCAGTTTAATGAATACATGATGCCACCGTAATGATGTGAGTTTGACCGTCACATGATGCCACCGTAATGATGTGAGTTTGACATCCCTGATCTAGATTGCTGGGATGGCTATGTAGAAAATATTGACTTCCAAATAGGATGAAATCAAAACCAAGGCACAATACACATAGGGGCAACTGTAGATCACAGTCCACTTTCTCTGTGGCCTAGCTGAATTGCTATTAGCTGTAAAATTCACCTGCTTCGAGACTGGAGAGAAAAATGACTTTGATTAGGATTACAGTCCTTCACCATTCTTATCAACAGTCAATATGTACTGTATACTGTACAGTAAACTTCAGTACTGTATACTGAATACTATATATCAAAGAATTTAGGGATATACATCCTTCATATGTATGTTGGCTAGAAATTCCAAGAGAAAATCAGCTTGGGGAAGACTAGGCAGTGTAGGAGAAGAACCATCTTCTCTCTGCCAACAATCCTTGTAAAAGGTACAAGGTTTGCACATGAATCCAAGGGAGAAAGAACAAAGGTGTATGTTTGACTAGTGTTTGTAGCCATCCTATCCCAGCTTTCAAAAAGAGATTGGGCAGCCAATCATGTTCTAAATTTTATCCTTCCTTGAAAGAAACATAGAACTAAAAAAGTATATATTTAGAACCCTTTCTGGGAAGTAATGGCTCTGTTCCCAATATTTTAGGTATGACAAACTATAATTAACATGTGTGAGAAATTAGAGCAGATTTGGAGAACAATGGCTCCTGTTTTAGTGTTATCCAGACTCAGCATAATTAAAAATAAGTACGTAAGTGTTAATTTGCTCTCCTCTTGGCTGCTGCAAGTGTGTTTGTTTGAAAGGGAGGAGGGTATTGTTTGCCTGCTATGAAAGGAAATAGAGATTAGATGGGAGAGTTATCCAGATGTGCAAAAGATGTAGATGAATGCAGCTGCAAAATTCAACACTATCTTGAAAGTAGTGAAGATTTGGGATGGTTTAGGACTTCCTAAACAATAGGTGCAGTGAGGTGGACCTGAATTCTACTTTACAATGAATTGTCCTCTCTTTGAAGAGACCATCTGAAGGGCTGCCCAGTTCAAATCTGCTTTAGAGATAACTTTCAGAACTGCTGATTTCTCTTCTTATGGTTATCAGTTCACCATTAGCCACTGAATAATGGACTAAGTGGGCACACAGGTATCATGTTTTCTTTCTCCTTAAATATTAACGAGGCTTGCTAAATGTATCTGGGTACAATTTATCCAAATATCCTATGCATCCTTAAAGCAGGTCTGCTGTGTTTCTGCCAAGGACCACAATGCTTTATGAGAATCAGAATAGAATAGAATAGAATAGAATAGAATTCTTTATTGGCCAAGTGCTGACTGACACACAAGGGAATTTGTCTTGGTGCAAGATGCTCTCTTGTATACATAAAAGAAAGATACCATTTTGTTCGAGAGTCAAGAATGCATTAAGGTACAACACTAATGATATCATAGGTCACAATAAGCAACGCAAATGCATTACTAGGAAACAGCTAATATAAATTGTAAGCGCATACAAGTGACGAAAGTTACATCATACAGCATAAGTGAGGGATGGGTAATAAGGAGTGATGAGAAAGATTAAAGTAATACAGACTTTGTAAATAGTTGGACAGTATTGAGGAATTATTTGTTGACAAATATTAGATGACAAATGGGGAGTGCAGACTTTCTAAGTAGTTGAACAGTTTGAATTTTCTTTGTTTAGCAGAGTGATGGTTTCGGAAAAAAAAAAACTGTCCTTGTGTCTAGATTGTTCTGATGTGCAGTGCCTCTATAGCATTGTTCTTGAGGGAAGGAGTTGAAACAGTTTATGTCCGGGATATGAGGGGTTGTAAATATTTTCACAGCCCTCTTTTTGACTCATTCAGTATACAGGTCCTTGATTGAAGGCAGGTTGGTAGTAATTGTTTTTTCTGCAGTCCTAATTAGTCCTAATTTTCTGCAGTCCTCAAACAGGAGATGTCACACAAAGTATTGTTTGTTGTAATATTGTACATTTCAGCTAAAAGAAACCCCCCCTGAAGATGCCTATAAGCACAGAACAGCTGCCTTTTTAATGAAATGGTGTAAGAGCATTGAAGCCAAGAATACAGAATCTTCTGTAACTGTGCTTTTAACAGCGGCACCAAGTGTGAGAAGGACGACAGGAGTTAATTGTTGTCTCTATGCTGTTACAAGCCTATCAATTACCGAGAGTCACATTCCTATTAAAAATAGAAGCAAAACAGAGGCTAGATTTCCTTTATTCACCCTTCGTTAGCTCTAGTTGAGGTAAAGGACTCCAATTGTGTAGCAACTACATGCTTTCATTTCGGCTAAGATTGTGCAATACTTTCTTGCTTGTTTCTTAGGTCTCCTCGAGAAATTCCAATATTCCATTTGTTGTCTTTGCACCATAAATTGAAAAGAACACTTCACAGTTGTGTCTGTGGGGTGGATGGAATGAAGCTTGAAATATGATATTAATTCAAGTTTGTTACCCACCCAGAACCCAATCTTCCCTTCCTAAATTAAACCATCTAAATTTAATCCTGATCCTGAATTGGGCCCAGTTCAGAATCACCCAGAATTCAAGTTCAGATGTATCCTCTCCAAAACAGATTGGACAACCATTTATTGAAATGGTATAGGACTTCCTGCTTGAGCAGGAGGTTGTACTAGAAAACCTCCAAGGTACCATCCAATTCTGGGTTTTCTGGTTATTTACAAGCTTCTGTTCCTAAAGTAAATCTCTTAAATTTGGCCCAATTCAAAATGGATTCAACTGTGTCCCTTTTGTTCTCCTTCTGTTTTGTGCAGGGCTGTCAAACTCCCAGCCTGTAGGCCAGATGCATCACAAGCTGGCCACACCCACACCTAGTTTAGCAAAAGGGAAAAAAGTCCCATTACATCACATGATGTCACCGCCTCTTTGTTACAAAGGTAAAGGGGAATCCTTGAAAACCATTTGATGTCCCTTCTCTTCCAAAATTTCTCCAGGAAAACATAATTGTGATAGCTGCCATCACTCAGGCTGAGCCTTCTTCTAGCCCAGTGATTCTTCAGTCCTGGTCAGTAGACCATTGGTAGCCCATAAAGGCTCACTAGGTAGTCCACACATTCACTACCATTCATGTGATTAGACCAAAGAATCCTTGCAATTTTCTTCTTGGGTCTATTGCCAGTTAGTTTCTTTGTTTAATTATATTCCCTCCAGAGTGATTCTGCACAACTTCTGTTTCTATCAAAGAGATGTTCTCCTGTGGAGCTTGCAGCCAGGTGGTACTTGATATTTTGTGGACATTTTCTGCAGTCCATGAGCCTATCACTCCTCAGAAGGTGCAAGAGATTGCAGTATATGTATCTCCCTTCTGTCTGCTTCCTACAGAACAGCAGACCAGTTGCTGATAGGACTGTTTCAAGTTCACCCATGTAAGATTTATGTGTGCTAAATTAATTTTTGATGTTGCTTTTCATGCTGGGTTGTTGTGACAAGTTTTCAAAAATTGATCAGTGGCTGAAAACAGGTACACTGAAACCCAGAAATGATATTACAAGTAGTGATGCATGAACTAAGAGTCAGGAATCTGTTGAGAGTGAACATATTTCCACAACACTTCCAGACCCTGAGTTTGTACGTGCATAAAGAAATCCAGAAAGAAAAATAGGAAAATACAATTATGCATACCTAAAAATACAGTTTCATTGAAACAGAGATCCTCTCACTCCTACCCCTGTGTTTTATATTAGGAAAATACACCACAGGGTTTTAAAATAGTCCCATAAAGCTAAGGGTTATTATTTTATGATATGTGGCACATAAAACAATCCAAGTGGTAAATAAACACTTAATTTGGGATTCATGATGGGGTAGGAGTGGGGTTACACAAGACTTTTTAAATGTAGGGGATGGGAAATCATATAAAATCAAAACCTTTATGGTCATTAAGTAGAGATCCAATTTAATATATAAAAATGAATATATAATAAAAAAATTAATATTAATATGTAAATAACTTTACTTCTTGTCATTTGATGGTGACTTCTCTGTGTGAATCTGTGTTGTTAAATAGCAAAAACTTGATATCAGAAATTTTTAGGATTTATGCCAACTGTGAGGTAGGTGACATTAAATTCTTCAGTATGACTGGGAAGATTATTTTTAAAATGTCTGGGACTGCTATGAGCTTAAATCAGAATAACAGGCACAATTCCTAAGATGGGGCACCCACCTCACTTAGCAATTCCCTTGCTTATCAACAGAAGTTTTGGACTCCTCAATTTTGTTCGTAAATTGAGGATTAGCTGTATAAATATACAGGGGTATTTTTTCCACTCTTTTTTTTTTCCTAGCTGGGATTTGAGCTATCCATCATGTTTATTCTTAGATATTCTTCAAATAACTTCCCATTTTTGTGAACTCAAGAGGAATGGGGTGAGACTAAAAGATATTACTTGTCCATTGTGACCCCAGTATTTTGGAGTAAAATATTCTTCTAGAAATGAGATTGGCCCTTTTGTTGATTAGTTTCTTGAAATATGTCCTGTCAAAACTTAAATTTGAGAAGTAGACAACCTTATATGGCTTGAAACTTGGGAATCTACAGGATCATCCATCCCAGATTTCATGAGCTCAGCTTAGAAAATGTCTGCTGAAGAGGCTCCCCTATCAAGAGGCACAACTGGAGAGACCTCAAAAATAAGCATTCTCTCTCCCCTCCTTCAGAATAGCCCTCCTCACTCTAGGTGAGGGTGGCTTCCATTCTTGTGGACTTCTGGAAGCTTGTAAAAACTCAGCTCTTTTTAGAAGGTCTTTGGGACCCACTGTTGTTGTGTTGCTGGCATCAGAAATGTAATGATGCTATATATTAGGGTGGGTGTTTTAATCGAATTGCTGTCTTATTGTTCTTGCCTGGGCTTATATGGTTGTACCTTGTTTCGAGTCTTCTGTGACTGAAGTGGTTTCTAATCTCATAAATACATACCTACACCCACAGACACACAGAGACAGGCAGACAGACACACACACACACACACAGCCAGACAATTAGAGTGGCTTTTTAAAGCAGTTTCTACAGTCTGAAATTGCCTTTGGTGGCTTGTTTAAAACTGTCTATTTTCTCAGAAGGTATTAGTACTCTTACAGATTAGCTAGATTGCATGTATGGGGTGGGGATGAGGGGAGTGAGGGGATCACAATCAAAACATTGTCACTGCTTTGTGGTTGAAACTCCATTTCCCCACCCAACTATTTTTGAAAAACCTCTTTCATAAAATAGCTCTTACAAAAAAAAAAGTTTCATATCTGGCCAGAGTTTTACATGTAACCGAGGAATATTAGTTCCTCAGAATCAATAAAGAATCTTGCAAAGACATTTATTGTCACATAAACATATGAACATGGTGTACTTTAACCATTGTATGGATTCCTGGCCTAAGAAGATATTTTATATGTATTCAGCTATTGTGGTGTGGAGCAGGGGTGGAGGAGGTTGGGAAGAGAAGAGAGGAAAGATAAAGGATTGTGTGGGAAGAGAGCTACCTCTAGATCTTGGATTGCTGAGCTGGCTAATAAGTCTAATGAGTTAAGAAACATGAGCTCTGCCTAATGCATGAGAAGTGTTAAATCTCATAACAAATTCTAGCTCAGCTGTTTTGTGATGAAATCAATCTTTTTCATCTCTGCTTGCCAGGATTGTCAGCAGCACAGGGTGCTGGGAAAAAAATATATCACTATCCTTTCTGGTATTGGATTGTATTCCCTTGCAATGGAAATTAGCCATTTCCTTCAGGACAAGAAGAAAAACATGGATGAGAAAGAGAGGGTTTGCTTTCATCTAATCTGCACAAATCGCCTGTGAAAAGCAACCACAGGAATAAACTTGCAGTTATATAGAGAAAGATCAAGAGGCAAAAGACTCAGGAAGGTATGCCTTAAGGGGAGCTGTCTCTTTCTGAAAATGTGACACTGGGCCGTATGTTCAACTTGAACTTCACCATGTTTAATCTGTGTATTTGGAAATATTGTAGGAGCCTCCTTCCAAAATAAATCAAGCCAGGCACAGTGCTATTACAGCTTATTGCAGCCCGCATACAATTCTCCTATCACTGTTTTATTGTAGAGTGGGATTCATCTGAACTGCTTGGAACTATTTCAACAGTAGTGGAGATGGATTGTTATTATTGATGTTGTTGGTGTTTACTGCATACATAAGAAAGAAATCATACTAGACTAGCCCCACATTTAATTTCAATACAAGCTTGGCTCAAGGCTCATACTGCTTTCATCCTCTTAAAGACTGGAGTGCTTGAAATATGTTACAAAGAATCACAAACAGTGATTGTTCCTCCTTTGTACCCAACTCATAAAACAACTAAAGTGCAGGCAAAGTGCTATCCAAAGAGAGATGCTCTTTTATTTTATAATTACACTTTAGTTCTATTCTTATCTCTGGATTGCACAACTAAAAAGAAAAACTCAACAGTAAGTGGAAGCTGTAGGAGAGGTAGCTGAAAAATCTCTTTGAATGTATGACCTGAAAAGATGATCCAAATAAATATCAGTGATAGTAGCTGGCAATTTCTAAAGCTGGGTTTTGTTCTGTTCTTATTTTTTTTTGTTTTACTTTTGGAAGAAAAAGTAATTATAATCCTATGACAATTTTCAGAGTCTCTTTCCTTTTTCTGGAATAATTATTTCTTTCTTTGTTTTAACCTAGTTTCCTACCCTGAAGGTATTTGGAGGGATTAAACATAAAAGAGATCTTGGATAACGCCAAGCTGCAATGGTGAATTCCATTTAAGGCTGTCAGAATGATTACGATGAATCTCTATAATGTAGAATCTGGACTCCCACCCCCCCACCCCAAGTTACACTCACAGGCTTTTCCTGTATTCCTGTGATCCTTCGAACAGTGCAACAAAGGGGTAAGTTGGTATTAGTAATCAGTTTGGAACAAACATCTTCCACTACTGAAGGCAGTAGCAGCATCAACTCCAGAGACAGGAAGAAAGGAAGGAAGGAAGGAAGGAAGGAAAGAAGGAAAGAAAGAAGGAAGGAAGGAAGGAAGGAAGGAAGGAAGGAAGGAAGGAAGGCTCAAAGATTAATAGAGTTGGAAGGGACCTTGTAGGTCATCTAGCCCAATCTCTGGCTTGGGTAAGGGATCCTACACCATTTCTGACAGATGGCAGTTGAAAGCCTCCAGTCATGGTGCTCCCACAACTTCCAAAGGCAAGCTGTTCCGTTGGTTGATTGCTCTCACTGTCATAAAATTTCTCCTTATTTTCAGGTTGATTCTCTCCTTGTTCAGTTTCCATCCATTATTCCTTGTCTGGCCTTCAGGCACTTTGGAAAATAGCTTGACCCCCTCCTCTCTGTGGCAGCCCCTCAAATATTGGAACACTGCTATCATGTCTCCTCTGGTCTTTCTCTTCAAAGAAAGGAAGCACAAGACAGATGATGCACATTGTCCCCATACATATTTGATTCCAAGTTTTATCTGCAATATCAGACTTCTGTAATGTTAGTCTCTTCTTTACTTGATAAGGGTAAACATGAGACTTCTGATTCTTCCAGCTTTCCGCCAGTGACAATATTGCAAACTTACAATAGTTAATTGGAACCCTCTGACAAGGTAAACATCGATTGAAGCCATGCACAATTGCGGTCTCCAATCCTTTGCCGACAGAAACACCACTGGAAGCTTCCAATTCATATATTTTCAAGGCACGATAAGATAGTGGCTTAGAGAAGCAAAAATCTCACTTGTTGCTGCAAGTAGTTAGAAGTTGAATTAGTTGCTTTCAGTGTCAAGTTTAGCCTAGAAACTGGTAGAATGATCTTTATACAACTTTACTTTGCACTTAAACTTTAATAATTCTCTGTATCTTTATTTGTCTCTCTGTGTGGATGAGAATTTTGCAACCAGGCCTCACTTCCACTAAAGAACTCTGCTAGTGGAACTTTGCCTACAAATCTGAAAGACTGAGAATAAGTTTGCCCTCCATTTTCCTGGATCCAAGGGTTTTAAAAGAGAATGATGCACACATTTTTAAGATCACTTATAGATCAGCATATAACAAGCTTCCTGGCAGAGCTATTCATAATGCTTATTGTTTTGCGGAACGCATTCCTGAGCCAGAAGAAATATTGGAAATTTTAAATTAGGTTTCTGGCTATCCCATTTACCTTCTCAACTATTCTGGTATCTGGTATCTGGTATCCTGATTCATAGACATATGTACAAATGATCCTTGACTTACAACTATTTGTTTAATGACAGTTTGAAGTTACAACACCTCAGAAAAAAATAGGCTTAGGACTCATCCTCAAAGTTATGACCATCACACCACCCCTGCAGTCATGTGATCGCAATTTGGGCATTGGGTACATAGTACTTGGCTCACATTATGATGGTTGCAGCATCTTGAGGCCATAGGATCACAATTTGCAACCTTCCCAGCTGTTTTCTGACCATTTGAAAACAAAAAATATCAGTAAACTGCAGTAAAAATGGTTGTGAAATCTGGTCCAATCTCGTGATGACTAGCTTAATAACTGCATCACTTAGTGACCAAAATTCCAGTCTTACTTGTGATGATAAGTCAAATATTGCCTGTACTTGTCTTGCGCATTGGTTTTTTTTTTAGCTGCCATACTAACTTATACTTGTATTTGAGAGTTAGTTCAAACTGTTCTGACCAAGGCTTCCTGAGACTGTAATTAAGCACAAGCTTAGTGAAAACAACTCTTGTTTTCTTTCAATGCTAGGAAGTAGAGGGCAAAGACCCTTTCTCATTGTTGTTCCTCTGCAACCAGTATTTGGAGACATACTGCTCCAAATCTGGGGGTAATGCTCAACTTTCAAAACCAACAGTCCTTCAATGGGGCCATGCTGCCTTGATGAGAAACTTAGTTTTGATATCATTGCCTTTTTCATCTACAAAGCAAATCCATGAGGGTTGTCTATTTAGCTGTAAGAATACCACCCTCCAATTTGGCTTTGAAGGAGCACTTCATTCCTCAAGCCTTTGCTGAAATGAAGAACCTCACTCATCTCTCCAGCTGTAGACATCAACTTCATGAAACATATACAGCCAATAAAACTAAAGGATAAAGTAAATTTGATTCAGGATTCATGATGGATTCACTTGGCTAATCTTTTCACAGATGAGTCTTCAGTACTAAACTTTCATTGCTTTGAAACTTAAAAGAGGCATTTAATGCTATCCCCAGCATCCCAAAATACTAGAGGAGGACATCACTAATAAAAATAAATAAGAAGAATTTAAGCACGGAATTTACTTGTGTTTATGGGTAGCTGTGCATTTTATTGTTTGTGTTGTGGTTCGCTGGCAACCTATGCAGATGGCAGTGGAATCGAATAGTGGGGATGAACAGGGACCAGTCCAGGAGACTGGAGAGGACTCAGAATGAGGTCCTGTGTCTGATGCAGAGATGGGGCCAGGACCATCTGGGAGTGGGGTGCTGACTCTGGAACCTCCAGAGTCTGGCAGTAGCAAGGCAAAGGAACAAGGAGATCCTGTTCCCAGTGCACATGTGCATAGAGTTGCTAGAAGGCAAGAGCAGCTAAGACAAAAGGGGTGACTTGGAAGTAAGGCTTGGAGGTGATTGCCACTCCCCTAAGGTATAAAGAAGATGCAAAAGTAGAGAAACCTTTGCAGGAAGCAAAGTTGTTGGCTCTGTTCAGATTAAACCTTGAAGCTCTGTGTGGACTTTGTACTTCAGTTGGCTTTTTATAGTTAATTTGGCACTTTAGTTGTTGGCAGTAATTCAAAGGAGAGAAAGGTGGGTGCTTATCTTGAGGGACTATTTGGGACTCATTACAGGCTGGGAATGAACATATCTCTTCCCACTTATGACTATAACCATGTTGTTTGTATTTTTACAGTTTATATTGTTTTATTTATTTCCTAGTATGATTTGATTGCTTAGTAGTAACCTATGACTATCACTAAGTGTTGTATTTTATGATTCTTGATGAATGTATTTTAGCTTTTCCTTTATGTACACTGAGAGCATATGCATCAAAGACAAATTCCTTGTGTATCCAATCTCACTTGGCCAATACACACACACACAGAGTATATATGGTATGTGCATGTACATACAAATACATTCCCATGAAAGACAATACTTATAATGAAGAAGATATAGATAGAGAAGATACTGGATTCTGCTCCATCAAGTGACCCTCTTTACACATTTTGATGTTGTACATTTTCTAAGTTGTGTCTGACTCCTCATAACCCCACGGTCCATAGCACATCAGGTCCCCATGTCCTCCACTGTCTCCTGGAGTTTGCCCAACCTCATGTTCATTGTGTTGATGTCACTATCCAACTACCTCATCCTCTGCAGTCCCCTTCCCCTTTTGCCTTCAATCTTTCTCAATATCAAGGTATTTTCCAATGAGTCCTCTCCTCTCATTAGGTGGCCAAAGTACTTAAGCTTCAGTTTCAGTATCTGCCCTTTGCAAGAACAGTCAGGGTTGGTTATCTTTATGATTGACTCATTTGATCTTCTTGCAGTCTAAGGAATTCTCAAGAGTCTTTTCCAATACCAGAATTTGAAAGCATTATCTTTGACTCTCGGCATTCATTATGGTCCAAACACAGCCATATCTTACTACTGGGCTCTTTACACATAGTCCTCACTTTAATGTTGGCAACCATTTGAGGGTACAATGGGGACACAGATGATCTTTGCACTTACAATATTCAATATGGTCATGTGATTGAGATTTAGCTGCTTCACAGTTGACTTTCAGCAACAGAGTCAATGAAAAAGCCAGCAGTAAAATTGCAAGTTGCAGCCACATGACTTCTTGCTTAATGACTGTGGGTGATTCACTTAGCATCCACAGTGGAATTGACATCATAAGTTCATCACTGTCATGTGATGTCTTGCTTAACAACCACATCATTTAGCAATAGAGTTGCCAGGCCCAATTGTCATCATTAAACAAGGAAAGTTATAGAGTTCTGTGTGTCAGCTCAGATGTCTACAGTTTTCAGGGTTACAAATTCCTTCCTCTCCTCCTTCCTTCCTTCCTTCCTTCCTTCCTTCCTTCCTTCCTTCCTTCCTTCCTTCCATCCTTCCTTCCTTCCTTCCTTCCTTCCTTCCTTCCTTCCTTCCTTCCTTCCTTCCTTCCTTCTTTCTTTCCCTCCATTCACCTCCCCTTTCCTTTTTCAAGCTGTCCAGTTTGATTCAGAACAGAGGTTCTGAAATAGTATAGTTACTCACAGAAAGATAACTTTTCCCCAAATCAGAATGGATTGCGACAGTTGTAATCAAGGAACTATGCAATGCCTTTCTCATGACAGCAGACATACCACAGAAAAGCTTTATTTCTGATTCATTCGATTCTGCAGTTTTAAAATAATGCATTAAACATAGTTTGTGGGAAGCAACTGCCATTTCTTTCTCTCTCACACTCTCTTTTTTTTGCAACCATACCAAATTTATAAACAAATCAGAAGCCCATTTTAAAAATGTATAAGATTCTAGGCAGAAGCAAATGCTTTGAAACCCTAGTGAAATTTCTGAGTGGCAGGTGTTATGATCATCTGCTATCTCCAGTCTGCATAAAATTAGATTGATGAAGAAATGATATTTCAGCACTTTTTCATTCTTCCTTTTTTCCCTCTTCCAATATTGCAGTTCCTGAAATCTAGCAACAGCTGCAACCAAGAGCACAGTTTGGCTGAAATAAGCAAACAAAAAGCTATAATTAGGAGTGTGTGTAGTTTATACTCAGGATTATGAGGTCAAGAGAACTCACATTCGGAACTAGGAAAAAGTGAATACTATACAAATTACATGCCCTGAAAATCTGTACACTTCTGCTAACTACAAAATTCCTGTAGGGAGCACTTTACACAGCTTTTTTTAAAAAATTTAAATGTTATTGAACATAGCTTTAATGGGCAGAAGGAGTAACCTTGAGGAACAGGAGGAAGAGACATAACAAGACAATAATCAGATAAAAGATATCTGAGTTTGGGGCAGAAATGTAATCTGAGAAAGCTTCGTAGACAGGATCCTCTCTAATTCTCATGAAGATAAAGGGAAGAAGTGCATTCAGACGGATTCTGTTCCAATAACTTTATTATAATAAAAATAGCATTAGTATTCATAATCTTGGTTTCCCTAGTCTGGTCTATCTTGAACAGCAATAGTTTATTCTGAGAAGCAATGGATGGAAACTACTCAAGGAGTGAAGCAACCGATAACTACAGAGAAATTTCCTAACCATGAGAACAATTAACCCGTGGAACAACTTGGCTCCAGAAGCTGTGGGTGCTCCATCACTGGAGGTGTTTAAGAAGAGATTGGACAGCTGCTTGTCTCAAATGGATAAGGTCTCCTGCTTCAGCAGAGGGCTGGACTAGAAGACCTCCAAGGTCCCTTCCAACTCGGTTATTCTGACTTCATACAGATCAAAAGCAAATGTCACAGCTACTTGTGGGAAGGGGACATTATTATGAAAAACTATCAAGCCTCACCTCCATGAACTCTAGAAAATCTTATTCAACCAATCCATTGCCTTCTGACATGCCAGGCATATTTTCCATTCCCATTTAAGCTGCTCCTGTAGTCATGATGACATGCCTCTAAACTGGATTAGAATAGGATAGAATAACAGACCTTGAAAGGGACCTTGGAGGTCTTCTATCCAACCCCCTGCTTAAGCAGGAAACCCTATACCATTTCAGACAGATGGTTGTCCAATATCTTCTTAAAAACTTCCAGTGTTGGAGCATTCACAATTTCTGGAGGCAAGTTGTTCCACTGATGAATTGTTCTAACTGTCAGGAAATTTCTCCTTAGTTCTAGGTTGCCTCTCTCCTTGATTAGTTTCCATCCATTGCATCTTGCCTTCAGATGCTTTGGAGAATAACTTGACTCCCTCTTCTTTGTGGAATCCCCTGAGATATTGGAACATTGCTATCATATCACTCCCAGTCCTTCTTTCCATCAGACTAGACCCCCAGTTCCAGAAACCATTCTTTATATATTTTAGCCTCCTGCCCTGGTTGGGATACTTTTGACAATAGCTTGCAAGAGATTCAGTTTGGGTGGAAGCTATTGTGTCCCACTGGAATATTCCTTGTTGCTGTGCCCTTCTACAATCTCTTTCAGGAAAGCGATGGCCAATATCTCTACAGGTAATCCTTGACACTTGATTAGTTATAACGGCACTGAAAAAAAGTGACTTTTGACCATTTTTCACACTTATTACTGTTGCAGCACCCCCATGGTCACATGATCAAAATTCTGATGCTTGGCAACTGGGTCATATTTATGACCATTGCAATGTTCCAGGGTCATGTGATTGCTTTTTGCGACCTTCTGACAAACAACGTCAGTGGGGAAGCCAAGTTCACTTTACAACCGTGTTTCTAACTTAACAACTAGAGTGATTCACTTAACTGTGGCAAGAAAGTTCTTAAAATGGGACAAAACTCACTTTAGAACTGTCTCACTTAGCAACATAAATTCTGGGCTCAATTGTGGTCGTAAGTCAAGGACTACCTGTATACACATATATAAATGTACAGTATATGCATGTACATATATATAATGTTGGAGTTGTATTGACTATGCTGATGGTTCGTAAACTGTGTACCACCATAAACTCATAAGGGTTCTGTGGGATATTTTAAATTTAAAATATTTAAAATTTCAATTCTATCAGACATCATGCAAATTACTAGCTTGATGTACTTCACAGTTTTGGCCTAGAGGCACAGGGGAAAATTATTGTCTTTTGCAAAGCAGTCAATGAATTGCTGAGTAGCTTGCATCCAGCTGTAGGCCCGAAGGACTGGTAGCCTTACCAGATAGACCAGGCAGGAAACATGACCAGTTAAGCTAATTCTACTTTATTGTAAAGCAACATTAAGGGAATCTTGCAAGCCTGAAAGTAAAATATTCTCATTGCCACCTTTGCAGCCCAAGAAATGGGGGGGGGGGGGGGGG
>BHFT01008022.1:0-13180 GCA_004320025.1 Laticauda laticaudata | reverse complement strand
CACAAAACTTTTGAGGCAAAAAAAGTATCCAACGCGTCCGTTCTACATCTGCTACGCATATGGGGAACATCCGTTATACGTCCATCGTCATCCGTTACGCGTCTGCTATATCTGTTAGGCATCTGCTACGCATCCGTGCAACTCGCATCTGCTCCAGCGGAAAACGGACACAGGAGGAAGCAAAATGGATGCGGAACGGACACGCAGCGTTAGTAGCATGGACGTACAAAGGATGAAAGTGGATGCAGCTTGCATACAAAGCATTAAAACGAAAAAAAACATTCGTATAGGGGACGTATCTCAGATATTTAGGATGTCTGCAGGATGTCTAGAGGATGCAAAAGGACACCGAGCAGAAAACCTATATTTCCTATATAAAAGGGGAAGAAATCACCTGGATCTCACTTTCAGTCCAGCAGCCCTGCGGTGCAGACCTCTTCAGCCTTCATCTGGCTCTTGCTCTTCCACCGCATCCAGTCATCTCCACCATGGATCGTCACACACCTCTTTGGTAGCCACCATCGTTCTACAACAGTGCGAAGCCCTCCACAGGCTCTTTCACCTGTTCTACGTTGAAGAAAGGAGGCGTCCAAGAAGTGTCTGGGTCTGAAGATGGATTTCGAGAAGAGCCAAGTACATCTGTATAACAACTGATGGTGGAGCTGAGGAACGAAGACACTCATGCATTCCAGAACTTCATGAGGATGCCATGTTTGACGAAGTTGAGAGCGGCTGAGACCCAGGTTGACCAAGCAGAGCACCAACTTCCGGCCCAGCCTGGACCCTGGGCTCAAGGTGGCACTGACTCTGTGCCCCTAGCCTCAGGGACCACCTACAGGAGCATGCAGTACAGCTGGAGGGTGCCACACAACACCACTAGCATTGTGGTCAAAGAAGTGGTGCAGGCCATCACCGAAGAATACCTTGGAGGAGCTCCTCCAGTGCCCCTCCACTGAAGAAGGATGGAAGAAAGTTGCAGAGCAGTGGTATCAGAAGTGAAACTTCCCCCACACCGTTGGAGCCATAGATGGCAAGCACGTGGCCTGCAAAGCTCCAGCACAGTCAGGGTCCACTTTATTTCAACTACAAGGGTTTCTTCAGCATCATCCTCTTCGCCATGGTCGATGCTGACTACAAGTTCATGTACATTGATGCTTCAGGCAACGGGTTCATCTTCAGATGCCCAGGTATACAACGCCAGTCCACCTCAAGGAGGAGCTGCGAAAGCAAACCTCATCATGGGCTTCCCAGATCCAGACCCCCTGCCCAAGGACACACAAGATGTGCCCTACTTCATCAAGGGGGATGACGCCTTCTCCCTCAGAACCTACCTCATGAAGCCCTACACTTCCAGATGCCTCACCCATGAAGAGAGGATCTTCAACTACAGGCTGTCCAGAGCAAGGCGGGTGGTGGAGAACGCCTTGGCATCCTGGCCAACAGGTTCCAGGTACTTCTCACCACCATGCAGCATCACCCAGAGATCGTGAGGAGGATCGTGGAAGCTTGCTTCATCCTGCACAAATCTCATGCGCACCCGCTACCAGTATTGCAGAACAGGCTCATGGACTGCCAACAAGGCAATGGGGACATGGAGCCTGGGGAATGGAGGCAAGGGTGAAACCTGATAGATACTGTGGATGTGCAAGGCCCCAACAGAGCTTCACATGAAGGAAGAAGCAGTTGCAAACCTCCTGAAACCCTGGTGCAACTCCCCAGCTGGAGCAGTGGAGTGGCAGAACAGGATGGTAGATGCTTAATGCATGCTTCCTTGAGCCTGTCTCATCACACTGATGAGATTGTGCCATGTATGTTGAGTGGCCCTACAATGAACAGGGCATTTAATAAAGAGTTGGTTTATGTTGAAATGGTGTGATGAATTGATTAAATTTGTTATTGATAATAAAGGGCCATAGGTGTGGCACCTGGAGGGTGGACCATACAGTCCCACTATGCTTGCACTGGAGGCTTATCTATCCCACTGCTATCCCTCCCATCCCATGCTATCCTTACCCATCCCACAAGCATGCAAAGGCTTAAACCATTTCTAAAAGTTTCCACCAAGACTTTATTTAGTAAAAAGAACTGAAGCAAGTGTGTGAAGCCAAAGAAAACTTTATGAATAATGAACTGTAAAAGCAAAATGACCCAAGTAAAGTGTCCCAAGGAAAGATAAAGTCAACAGGGTAGCAACCCATTCTCTGGTACTCTTCTTCAGTCACTCTGAGGCGTGCCCATAAGTCTCAGGGGTGAAGGGGTCCAGGTGCTGTGGAGGTGGCTGCTGCTGGAGTGCTGGTCTGAGGTGCCATTGGGGTGCCTGGCCCCAAGAGGACAACAGGGATGGTGTTGTGGAGGAAGCTCTCAGAGAGCTGGCTCAGTCCCGTGATGTTGAGAGCCCCCTCCTCCATGACATGGGGTGTCAGTCCCAATACCGATGACAGATGTTCTGAGGCTGGACTTGGTTGTGGGGTGGAGGAAGGAGGAGTGTAGTGGGGCTGTCTGGTCTGCAGCTGACAAGGTGAGGCGTGGGTGGCATCTGTGGCATGGGTGGCATCTGTGGTGTGTGGGTGGCATCTGTGGAATCGGTGGCATCAGTGGCATCGTGGTGGTGTTCGATGAACCTGTGGCTGGACTGGGAAGGGCTGCCTGTGCTGCTGAACTCCTCGGTAGCGATAGCCTTGGTAGGTGAGGGCCTGTGGAAAGCCTTGGAAGGGCTGTGACATCACCTGGGGTGGAGGAGCAGACCTGGACTTGGTCGGAGCAGGTTCAGCTGGGTCTGGAGGGTTGTGCAGAAGACCTGTGATCCTCTCTTTATCACCTGGTACTGTGATTCGGACATGTCCATGAGGGTCTTGGTTGACGTAGGTGAGGAAGGGCTTTTCGGTTTGAGGATGGTTATGTCCGGTGTGTACCAGCTGAAGAGGAGATCTACGCTGCTTTTGATGGTTGTCCTGATCTCCAGCAATCTCTCTCTTTTTGTGCAGCTCAAAACTTTTTGAGCGGATGAAATGTCAGTGGATGGATGCTGGACGGATAGAGAGTATGAAAAACGGATGCAGTGGGTACAGAACGAATGCGTCGCGTTAACCAACGGATGGCAAGTGTTTCTCTCCATTTTACATCCTCTTTCCATCTATTGGTGCTGTGTGACATGGGCTTTAACTGCTACACCAAAACAATTTGATTCATTTTGCATTCAGTTTTTACAATATTTATTATAGCCTTAACTCTGTTTCTTATTACAATATAATATTGTGATGAATGATTTTTTTTTTAAGAAAAATGAAATATAGGATACATGTTACTTGCACAGAGTGTATTGCAATTAGCCAAAATGGTTTTTTAAGCAACATAATCTGATGTGACTCCATTCAAATGTTTAAAGTTGTCTGCATTAAGTGGAACTTTGACTTAGAAATGATGCTTGGAATCGATTCCATAGCCTTTTAAAAACAGAAGGAGCCTTTCCAGAAAAAAGAAGGGGGGAAGGTTGTGCCATATGGGATAGATTTTTTATGAGAACAATATAGACAGAAAATGAAGATAGACTTCTTATAACAAAACTTTTTTTTCTTTAGTTACTATATTAATTTGGAACAGCCAGATTGGCTCAACAGAACATGACCAGAATCAAATTCTCTGGTGGGCTGTAACCAGTTTAACCAGTTCTATGAGTACGTGTGTCATACAGTCAGTTAGAAAAGATCAAAAGAAAATAAAAATACTTTACCTGTTTATTAGAAAAGCACAATAGTATTGACAACAACAAACCCTGCAAACAAAAAGAGAGAGAGAGTATGTGTGTGAGAGAGTGTGTACGTGTGTGAGAGAGAGTGAGAGTGAAAAAGAGAGAGATTGATTGATTCATTCATTCATTTCAGGACTGCAGGGAAATGTTCATCATATTCCTTCCTTTCATTTTTTATTTCACAATGTAACTCAGGAGATAAATTGGATGAAAAGACCGCAATTTATCCATAGAGCATCAAATTCCTTCCCTGATAATGACTTGAGCCTCAGTTTTTTTGGTCCTAAAATAATTTAACCAAATGTCTCTACAAAAAAAGAGATGATAAGAATATGACTTCAAAGTGATAGCTGGTAGGGCTAATTGTCCTCAAAAAGAATGCCATCTGAATATGAAGGGAATCCTCAGTGTTGTAGTACTTAAACTATGAATAGAGATAGTCTCTGCAGAACTGCAAGTTATTTAAATCGGGCAATCATTATCATCATTCTTGTGAACAATCAAAGAGCTATCTCTCAATAGATATACTAGATAGATAGATAGATAGATAGATAGATAGATAGATAGATAGATAGATAGATAGACAGACAGATAGACAGACAGAGATATAGAGATATATAGAGATAGAGATAGAGATAATAGGGAGATAGAGGTAGAGAAGATAGAGATAGAGAGAGTTAGCTAGCTCTTTGGCTGTCCACAAGCATGATGATAATTGGTTGGCACAACTGGTTGTTATTAGCACATCGCTGCTCTCACTTTGCCTGCAAAATCTTGATTTAAAAAAAATGTGTGCGTTTAAATAGTTTCAACTGACTCACAAAATTCTTGAAAATTTGACAATTGGCTGTTATGAACCAACACAAGTTGGTTCTATCATACCATTTTGTATGAGCAAGTCTGATCTTCCATGTGAGAGTTAGCAATAGCACTTAGACATATATACTGCTTCACAGTGCTTTACAGCCCTCTCTAAGCATTTTACAGAAATCACATATTGCCCCCAACAACCTGGGTCCTCATTTTAGCAACCTCAAAAGGTTGATGGGCTGAGTCAACCTTGAGCTGGTGAGAATTGAACTGCCAAACTGGTAGCCAGAAGAAGTAGCCTTTAGAACTACATTCTATCCATTGTGCCACTACTGCTGTTATAATTAGATGGAGAGAGGGGGAGGGACGGAGGAAAGAGAGAGAGAGGCAGATGGACAGACAGAGACAGACAGAGATGATCGATGGGCAGAACTAACATATCAGTCCAGTGAAGAATTAAGGCCCCTTCATTGACATTTATGGGACTATGAAGCATAATCTATTCCACTGGTCCAGTAAAGGGTAGTAAATATTTTTCTCAGTCTAGAGCTGAGATAAGTTACTGGCATCCAACTAGCTTCTGTGTTTTAGTTCTTAGTCCAGTAGCTTAATCACTATAATGACTCTAAAAATTTCCTTGGTATTATTTGGTATATTGTACAGGAAAGGTCATTTTATCAAGGCTTCAGACCATGAAATTGAATGGTATGCCTTATGGTGCATTAACTAGAAGATACTTTTCCAGCTGTCAAAAGCAGACTTGATTTGAACACATATGATCCAAATGTTTCCACTTATCTTGAAACTGGTTAAACTTTTTAACAAATTTTGTAATACTATTAGCAAATTATTAAATCTGAACATACATAATTCTCAAATATTAGTGAAGTTCCCACTAACGTTCATGTCAGTTTAGCCTCATTAAAATCTGCACAAATAAAAGAGGAAAAGTTTGAATGCATTTGATGAAACTGATATGAAGTCAAGAATGGGTTAAAATATGTCCATTGTTTATACCTGTGACATTTCTTAGCAATCATTAGAAATTGCACATATTTCAAGAGACTGGATACGTGAAATTGTATAAAAAATTGATTATGTACTGATGAATCTCCTTGCTAGTTCTTCCTGTTGGTTCCCAGGAAGCCAACAAGATTTGGATGCCAAGGAGTGGTACTAAAATGAAGGTAGCCCTCACAGCTTTCATGTACTGAATAGATTTTTTAAGATGTCTTCTTGATTTCTTTATGATGACATGAACAATCCTTATTAGGATCAAGAAATTCACCTATAGAAAAAAAATAGAATGTTAATTTCATATCAATCTCATTTATATTGGAAAAAGAAATCTCATTCAATTTGACAATATAAACATCAGCAGAGACTTTCAGGCCTAAGTCCCCAATGTTTGCATCAATGGTACTTTGACAAAATGGCTATAATGTATTATTGAATGTAGCACTGTGCAACCACCATTAAAGCAGTTTTTTCTTCTGGCCTAGCTTTTCTCTGTTTCATTATATGATTCTACCATAATAAGCATTTCTGGGTTAATTTTTTTTTTAAAACTTGAAATTCAGAAAAGTGATTTTGACGATACAAAATATTCAGAAAGAGTACAATCTAAATAATATTTAATAATCCAATAAGTAATATAAAAATTGCATGTTGCACAAAATCAGCCAATAATTCATGAAAACCTACAATCAAAACTTAATGTTTGAAGAACAGTGAAGCAATCTTTAGTTCTTTTTCACATAGGATTTACGCTAATTTACTTAGCATATCCAGCTTCTTATTTAATTTGCAATTATCATGCTTGTCTATCACTAATTACAACTAATTTTCTTTCTACTTCATTTTTAATAAAGAATAACCCTCAGGGCTACCATTTTAGTTCCACCTCAAATTGTGGCTTGAATATATTTTTATACAAGTAAAGAAATTACTAATAAAACAATTAATTGATCCTTTTTTTAGTCCTAAATCATTGTTTAGATATAACAAACACATATTTATTCTTGATATCTGGTGAAAACTAGTTTGGTCTAGTGATTAAGATTCTTTCCCTCAAAACAATGCTATAGAACACTGCACATCAGAACAACTAGACACAAGAATAGTTTTTTCCCGAATGCCATCACTCTGCTAAAAAGTGTTAATTCCCTCAAGATGTCCAACTATTTACAAAGTCTGCACTACTGTTACTATTAATCTTCTCATCACTCCTTATCACCCATCCCCTCTGACTTGTGACTGCATGACTGTATCTTTGTTGCTTGTATTCTTACGATTTATATTGACTGCTTCCTAGTATGATTTGATTGCTTATTGTACCCTATGACTATTATTAAGTGTTGTACCTGATGATTCTTGACTCTTGATGAATGTATCTTTCCTTTTATGTACACTGAAAGTACTGCATTTGCACCAAGACAAATTTCTTGTGTGTCCAATCACACTTGGCCAATAAAGAATTCAAATCTAATCTAATCTAAGACACCAGGATAGAAACTAGGACTATGAGTTCAAATCCCAGCTTAGACATGAAAGCCAGCTGGCTGTCTTTGGGCCAGTCACTCTCTCTCAGCCCAAGTCACCTCAGAAGGTGGTTGTTGTAGAGAAAATAGGAGTAGGAAGGAGTAGGTACATTCACTATCTTGAATTATTTGTAAAAATAATAAAGGTGGGATAAAAACAAATAAACAATAGTTTTTACATTACAAGTCAAATGTAGTCATATTATGATGAATAATCATTATTTTTTGGCTTCCATCAGCCAATAGCTGTGATTCAGTTTCAGCGATGTCATGCACACAGGAATTTTTTTACATATATGTGTAAAAAGAGTGAATTTTTGTTTTGCTCCCTCTAACTTTATGACATATGGCAGAAGAAGAAAGGGTATGAGATGTGGCAAGCTCAGGTACCACTTTGCTGTTCTTAACCATTTTATTTTCTCATTGCTGTAGGGTTGATGTGATGTGTCTAATACCCTGTAGCAACTCCATCTTTAGAAGCATTTCCATATTAATTAATTTTATAATGCACTGAATTTATTGCCTTAATACCTAACTGTGCAGTGAGTCAGCCTCCTCCTTGTAAATAGCAATAGCACTTAGACTTATATACCACTTCCCAGTGCTTCCCAGCCCTCTTTTAACTGGTTTATAGAGTCAACATCTTGCCTCAAATAATTTGGGTCCTCATTTTACTGACCTCAGAAGGCTGGAAGGCTGGGTCAATATGGATCCCATATGGATCAAACTCCTGTCAATGGGCAGAGTTAGCCTGCAATACTGCATTCTAACCACTGAGTCACCACCATAGATAAACATTTGGCATAAATGTAGGAAAAATATATTTGATGTGGAAATCATTGTGATATGTTCTTATCAAGAGAACACCAATGACAGGCCTCTTGATGATATAAAGTAAAAAAGTATCTGTTCTGTCCCAGCAGCTGTAAAAAAAAGATATAAGGGTATTCTGGCCACAATACTGATTGTCTTTGGATTAGGACCACTCATTCAAAGTTATGACAGTGCTGAATGAGAGGAACTTATGAACAGGACCCAAAGTTTTGCAGTGTCCCCACAGTCATGTGATTGGGATTTAGGTCCTTGGCAATCACTTTGCAGTTATGAGGGTTGCAGCATCTAGCAGTTCTGTGGTTGTCATTGTCACCTTCCCTACCGTCCTGAGGATTTTCAGAGAAGAAATAACAAACATGGCATAATAAAGAGCCCCAAAATGCTATGTTACAGCTGATGTAACTAACAGGTGTCATTGAGCTTTATCACTTAGTGACAAGTTTTTCATTCCCAACTACCCGAGGATTATCTGTGACTCCTTTAAATAAATCCCTGTAAAATGTGCTTGGTGATTTTAGTTTTCACTTACTAATCATTTAAATATAGGCTTCTGGCTACAGCATATGTAGAGAGACATGAATTAAAGGGACTCCTGTGGGGGGAAAAGGCTTTTTTTTTTTTTAACAACATAGAAAATTGTATATATTTAGCTCCAACATTGCTTTCAAATATTAATAACTTAAATTAATATTGAGGAGAAAATGTATGTATTATGTGATCTATGTGGTTACCAGGAGTCAGTTAATTTGATGTGACATAATCAATCAATAAAAAATATCTTGGAGGAAAGAATGAATTTTTGCAAGGTTAGTATGCATCAAACTAAATTAAAGTAAGCATCTAAAATAAGTATAATTTATAGTCCATGTTAAAGATATCATAAGAGCCTGTACATCTAACACAACATATCAAGCAAGTAAAATGAGACCCCAGAATTCTATAGAATCTATCAAACACAATAATGGGAGGAGATAGATTTGGGGAGGGGGCTTAGAAAACCTTCAGAGATTCAATGCAGCATGTTACTTTTTCCCATGATGATAATGTATCTTGCTACAGTGTGTGTTCTTGAAAAGTAGAAAGAGGAAATGAAAGGAAAACAATGTATCCCAGCCGAAACAATAATACTACCGCAAGCCCTTTCTTTTTGCAAATACATTTACCATAGTGACAATGTGGAGGTAAATGCCTTCACAGAGCATCTAGAAGAAGTAGCAAACAAAAAAATAGAACTGGGAAATGTGAAGCATTTTACATACCTGTGGGCAGGCAGAAGTGCAGACTCAGTACAACATACAATTCATGCAGGCTCTTTTATAATACACTACAGATAATTTCCATCTGATTTAGCAAACAAACAACAGTGAAGAGGAAGATTAAACTTCCCAGGCTGTTCTCTGATTCAAAGGGCCTTTGTCACTCCTAGCTTTGAATCAGTATTCTCAACTAGATGCTTGTTGGAAGAAATTTCTATCTGGGTTCAGTTCCAAGAGGAGAGAAAGAAACTGGAAACATGGAGGCTGCTTGGAAAGTTGGTTTAATGGAGCAGAACCATTAAACACATGGTCCTGGTGCAGCTGAACACATGGACTGTTATTTATCTCTTGGGCTTTGAATTTGAGCTTACAGTTCCTGTGATAGGAGCATAAATTATATGCATAAATTCATATGGATATCCTAGGAATTTGTCTGAGATAAGCTTGGTTGAACTGTGCTGAGTGATGTAATGAAGAGGCTTGTGTTCTGAAAGAGTGTTAGGCAATTCCTAGTATAACTTATTAGCTTTGTCCTGGTTTGGATCTTGAGTGAGGGCTAATCCTATCACCCTGGAGTTGAAGGTCTTTTGTCTTGTAGATAGGTTGGCGTCAGTCTTTCTGGGGCTATTAACAAAGGTGGGGGCTGTTTTCCAAGAGCATGTTTTTCCTTTTTTCATCTAGGGAAGTATAATATTCTGCCTTTTTAATATTTCCTAGCATATTTCATTCGTCTAGGAGAGGGGTGGATGCTAACTTTCCACATGCTGAAGCTGATAAATTTGAAAAAGTAAAAACATCATGTCTACTTACTGAAGGAGTTACAGTCAGTGGCTGCTGGTGGACAATCCTTGCCAGATGAGTCAATGATACAACACAGTTGCAAATAAAACTAAAAAAAGAGATTCTTATGCAAATTGACCCTTGGGCAACTCAAGCTCCTATAAAGAAACACAGGAGATAAAATTATTTTTTATATCTTTTGCATACAGAATGGTTATATATCAAATACAATATTTGAGTAACGGTGTTTTTGTCTTGTTTAGCACACATCCATCCTTTCAGTGCCAAGCAGTTGCTCATTGGTTAGCTTCTTTGGAAAGAACTTTAAATCACAAGAGAAAAATCCCTGCCAGTTCAGGATGGGGTACTCACAAAAGGAACAAATTCATCCGATCAATTTAAAGGAGTTTTTCTTTTTAAAATAAACTTTTCAGAAAAAGCTAGACATCTTTAGAAGAATCTGGCCAGTGATAACTGCATTTTTTAATTTTATCACTGCTTTTATTCTTCAGCTACAATGTCCACAATGTTTAAAATGTTTGCATACAGATGAAACTAACAAATCTTCCATTGTTTTCACTATCCCATTAACATGGGACACAGTTGTTCAGGAATTCTGATCCATTTGGGGGAAGGAAAGTGAAGTAAAGAAAATGATTAGGGGAGATATGTGATTTTAGCAGCCATGGCAATGGGCTCTCATTGGCATTTGACTGTAGCTGCTATCTTTATATTCCAGAATGTCTTGTGGCAATGACACTAGGTGACAGGGCTGTGCATGCTTCAAAAATGATTGGAATCATTGTTTCACACCATGCATGAGATCAAGACTTTCTTGTTATTTTAGTACTTTATAGATGTCCTCATTAGGTTTCTAAAGCTGGGAAGAATTGTGCAGAACCTGAAAAAGGATACATACTCTCTATGAATAATAGAGAAATACTGTGCTCATATGCAATCCAAAGCACTTCTATCAAATACTGTTTGGTGTGCGCAATGTCACGATTTTATTTCAGTGCACTACTTTGATGGGCATTGAGTTAGTCAACATCTGGACGCTATGCTTTGTCCCCCCTGAATATGCTACCTAGAAATCTCTGGATATAAAACAAGCAAATGGGGCAAAGTAAGTAAGGTCTTTCTTTAAAAAAAACAAAACACCAAATATCTTTAAAATTTGACTTGAATATTCTTTGAAAAAAAAAAACGCAAAATAACAGACAAAGAGTATGACCATAGCAGGTCTCTCTGTAATCTGAAACAGAAGAGAAAAAGATTCTGTCCATCCAGATACAACAGAAAGGCATGGAGAATGTTATAAAACATGAATATATAGGTGAATGATATAGTAAACTACAGTATAATAGGTGAATGCCACCTATTTCTTTTCTCATGTATGATTTGTTCTGTTCACTATTTCATTTTCCCCCTGAGCTTTGCATAGTGATGCTTACCTTAAAAAGAAACAGAATGATTATACTGATTATATATCAATGTTGTATCAATAATACATCTTCCTCAGCCATTGTTATATTTATAAACCACATATCACATCAAATGTTGCAAAATCCTTTTCCCAAAGAAAAGTAGTAGATTTTTCTAATAGACAATTGGGAAGAACACATACAGTATGTTCTTCTTGTCTTCGAGTGTTTTAATAATGTGGCAGTCTTGACATGTTATAGAGAAGCAGAAAAACAGATGCCACAGATGTCTTAGCACATCTTTTCTTTCATAGCTTTGTATCCATTGAATGAACAGAGGAGATGAAGTCATGGCAACCTGATAAATGTTGCACCGATAACACAGTTTCAATTTGCAATACTTATTTGAAGTATTGCAGGAAAGGGAATTTGGATTCTTCCATGGAAGGGCAGTATGTTCAACTCAGAAACATCTTTTGATTTCAAGTCAGTAAGCCTGCCTTTTCTGCACATACCTTGAAAGGCTTTATAGATGATAGCATATTTTTCTTCATTTGGAATGAGAGAGACAAAGAGAGAGAGATATGTATTCCATACAAATTTGCAAATAGGTAAACCACACCCTGCTGAAAATTAAAACAATACTTACTTAAAGCAGAGGAATATGCCAAGGAAAATCAACAGTGAAACAAAGGAAAGGCTAAGGCCAGTAATAGCAATGTAGTAGGTATTCCAAGTTGACTGGAATAAAACCTAGATACGAAGGTGGAATCTGAATGTAGAAAACTGTTCCTGCTGCAAGTGTTTCATGAAATGTAAAAGCTCAATGTAATACATATATATACTGCTAATAATCATCACAATAAGTACAAAATCATAATTTAAGGTCCAAGGGTATTACATCACAATTTTATGTGAAGTTTGTTCAGTTTCTATGGCTGGTCATCTCAATCAATGACACTGGATGACTCATAATTCAAAAAAGAGCGGGGAGAGTTAGAGCAAAGGAGAAGGAATTCAGAAGAAGATCCAGGCCCACCCCCTCTTCATCCTAGGGCACACAAGGAGGAAACGGAGAAGGGAGCAACATGAGTTGCATGGCTTACAGGGGAGGAAAGAGCCCTGATTCCCTTCATTAGCTGCAGCTGGGAACACAGTGTTTAAAAAGGGAGTTTGCGTACAGCAATTTGTTGGAAGCAAATTGTGAGTTATCTTTTATTGTCGAGGCTTATCTGGGTTCCTGGCATCTTCCCAACTGCATGTGTTTTGTTGGCCTTTAAAGTCTGAATTTCCTTACCCTACTCTGTCCAGTTAATTGCTGCAGCATAGTTTGTGTGGATTTTTATTTACAGTTTATATATACTTTATTTTTGGACTGAATTTCTTCCACTTAAAGACTGTTCTTGGGAGAATTTTTTCTCCAGCCAGAAGTAACTGGACATTGGGGGCAAAGTTGGAGGTATTAAAGGGACTTTTCTTACTTATGTGACTGTGTTGCCTTTGTGCCATGCAATGAAAGCTCATCTTCCAACATTCTTTGGGTGACAGGATCTTCACCAGGTTGGGCTGGTAGGGACTTTTGAAAGTACCAGTTCTTTCTCTATAAAGCAGGTAGCATGGTGGCTCAGTGGTTAATGCCCCTGTCACACTGCACCTCCGGATGCAAAGAGGATGTAAAAGGGACAAAACAGCTTGCCATCCGTTGGTTAAAGCAATGTATCCATTCTGTACTCACTGCCTCCGTTTTGCTTCCTCTCTATCCGTCCAGCATCCGTCTATTGACATTTC
>BHFT01008019.1:0-12405 GCA_004320025.1 Laticauda laticaudata | reverse complement strand
GTGTGTTTGTGTGTGTGAGAGTTATTCCATTTGGTTCTGAATTGAGGGGTCCTTGGTGCTCTCTGGGGTTGAATGTTTATATACAGACATTTCATAATCCACACTAGATACATCATCAGTGCTAATTTGATGATGTTACCAAGTTTGGGTAATTTGCATAAAAGTAATCAGCTCAGAGAGCACCAAGGACACACACACACACACACACACGTTCAACCCTGAGCTACAAATATTCTCCTTTATTACTTCTGAATTGGTCAGAAGGAACTGGGTATGGACAATATACATTCCCCATCAGGAATATTTATCACAGAAATTATTTAGATTATCAGAATCAGATATATACACTGCCTTTGTGATCGGCTGGTAGTAAAATACCAGAGTAACGAGGCTGTGAGGATGACCCCTACACAAAGAATCACAAAGAATAATCATAAAGAAAGTTGAGGATAATTCTTGTACATATTAGTAAAAATCTAATATGCTGTTTTTACATATTCAAAATAAAAAGGGATGTACTTTTCAAAAATAATGGCAAAACATACATGATGGATGGATGAAATGCAATTCTTAAGTTTGAATCATGCATACATACACACAAAACAGTGTGGAACTCAAAAATAATCTGAATTTGGAATGCAAATACTACTTCAGATACTTCAGGTGCTTCATTTTCTTTCAAAATGAAAAAAATATCAATTTATTTTATGCAGATTTGATCATAAGTTGCATTTGTGAATTAGAAAGTCGTAATTGCCTGACATCCTTGCACTTGGGCCATGCTAAAAAAAATGGGCAAAAATACATAGGTGGATAGAAAAGATGATAGGGAAGCATATAGCTTTTAAACCTGAATTGCTTTTATTATGCATACTATATTACATGTCTTAACAGCAGCTAGGATTATGTTCGTACAATATTGGAAAAATGAAGAAGCATTGCGAGATGAAGAGACAATTAAGAAGATACTAGATTGTGCAGAAATGGAGAGACTTACATTGAAACTTACACAGAAAGAAGACACAGAATATTATCAAAAATTGATTTTTTTTACCAGTGGTTGGAAAAAAGGGGTGGAGATTAAGAATATAATCTGTATTATTAAGTAAATTAAATATCCAGACAACACAATGTTTATTAAAAGGTAAAGGTTCCCCACCCAAATATGTGCTAGTCATTTCCGGCTCTAGGGGGCGAAGCTGATTTCCATTGCAAAGCCAAAGAAAGAGCCAACTCTGCCCAAAGATGTCTCCATGATCATGTGGCTGGTATGACTAAATGCCGAAGGTGCACGGAAGGCTGTTACCTTCCCACCAAATTGGTCCCTATTTTTCTACTTGCATTTTTACATGCTTTCGAATTGCTAGGTTGGCAGAAGCTGGGACAAGTAACGGGAACTCACTTCATTATGCAGTGCTAGGGATTCGAACTGCCAACCTGCCAACATTTCTGATAGACAAGCTCAGCGTCTTAACCACTGAGCCACCACGTCCCTACAGTGTTTATTAAGCATTAACAAATGTAAGCAATAGAAAATGTGTGTATATACATATACATGTACATATACAAACACATACACATATACATACATACATACATACATACATACATACATACATACATACATATATGACACCAAGTTACTTACATCCTATGCACAAGCAAACCACCCAAAAGCAACTTGCACAAAGAGGAACTAAAAGCCCTGCAAGCCCTACTAAGGAACAACGAGCAGCATAATCACACCTACTCCACGCACAGGATAATGTAATGCCGCAGTATATAATGGATAGAAAAGACTACGAAACAAAATTTGACAGACCTACTCCAAGACTCCATACCAAACGTAGTATAAACACAGTGACCCCAACCACAGTATCGTGGCAAAAATATACCAAGAAAAAAGTGGTATACCAGCCACAGGAGCAAAGAGATCACAGAACGAAGACGATCCCAAGAGAAAAACTCTCCAGATCTCGCGCCTTTCTATATGGCTCCAAACATACACAAAGAAGCGCATACTTCTCAGACCCATAGTTGTCTCCAGAGTAGCACCACGCAGCTCAATCAACCTAGCTTAAACATTAGGAAAGCAGCTACAGCCCCCATGCTGAAGCAGGAGTTTCACGATGAAAGAAAACTTCCGACTTCTTTTGGAAAAGGTCAAATATCTACACATGTGAACTAGAGAAGATCTGCTTGTAAGTATTTGTGAAACGGCTGTGAAAGTCTGACTCAGCAGACGAACACAATTACAGAAGCCTGCATGATGGCAGATAAGATTCTGCCTGCCACACATTGCTACAAACTGGTAAAAGCATCAAACTATAAATGATGTGGGTAAAAATACACCCGAACACAAGCTGAATACCATACTCTAACGTACCCGCAAAACTTAGAAATAGATCAGATAGATAGATAGAAGATAGGATTAGATAGAAGATAAGATGGAATGGGGAGGATGGATGGATGGATGGATGGTATGGATGGAGGGAGGGAGGGAGGGAGGGAGGGAGAAGAGAGGAAGAGAGTTATAATGCCTCTCCTCTGAAGCAAATGTTAAAAATGTGCACATTTGCAGTGTCTTCTGTGCTCCTGCTTTCTATGGGAGTTTGACAATAGCCCAGGAAGGCAATGCCAAAGTGTTGAATGGTGATCATAACAAATCAAAGAACAATTTGATAGATTTCCTTAGTTTTGAAAATATAATCTGACATCAGCTTGTTTTTTTGTAAAAAATTTTTGTTATTGCTACAGAAGTCTAGAAGGTTATTTCTTATACTTCCAGACATTATTTTTATGTGTTGGTCTTTTCTTCAAAGTCCATTCTCCTTGTTTGCCCATAACTTCTTCATTTAGGCCAAAGATGTCAAACTCATGGCCCGCAGGCCAGATGTATCATGCACTGGCCACTCCCAGCCCCGGTTTAACAAAGGGGGGGGGAGTCATGATAGGTTACATGACGACAACATGATACCATGATGTTTGATACCCCTGTTTGATACCCCTGATTTAAGCCCTCCAATTATCTGAATCTTAAATTCATGGAATAGAGGATTTAATTGGTATATCATTCTCACAGCTAGCCTGCATTCTGCCTTAGCTTATTTGTCCTATTTTGAGAAGAGACATCTTTTCCCTTTTTTCTTTTTCTTTTTGATGGGCTACAAAGGTTATTCTGATAGACTAGATGAAACAACACTTTATCCAAAATCTTAAGGAAGCAGGAGAGACTAAAGTCCAATTTAGATTCCATTAATTTTCCCCAGAGAACTAATTTGCAGACTCTACCACAGAAAAACATTAAAGGCCAGCGCACCTCAATTGCTCTGTAATTGCTGTCTAATGCAGTCTTCATTTGACAATTTGTGTCCTTATTTTTCTGCCTCTTTGCATCATTCTAGGAAAATAGAACCTAAATAGCAAAGTCCCTGATGCTTTTCCTAAATGCCTCGATCAAGTACAGCCACTTTTAGCAGAATACATATGTCCAAGGTATTCTGCTGGAATAGGGTCCAGTCACTTTAAATCAGACGCATCATGGGCAACACTTATGAAAGAAAATAAACTGTTTGACAGCATATGTCCAAATAAACTAAACCAGACTGATGAAAGAGGGCCGCATCAATGGTTCTTTTCTCTGATTCTTGTCTCCATGCTCCTAGATAATGCTTTACCAGAAGTGTATGGATGGCGCATGAAGTAGGAACACACCTTACCTGACATAAAGGCAAAAAGCATTTGTGAAGAAAGATCACTAGACTATTCCGTGCACGTTCTGAAGATGAACGGTTGCTAACAGCCATAGTTATAATTAGCATCAACTGGCTTCACACTTTCTCTTGAATCTAGTTTGTATAACCATGGTTTACTGATTCATCGGGCTGAATTTGCTAAATAACAAACTGTATTAGATTAAACAGCAGAGAAAACTAATAAATAACCAAATGTATAATCTGAAGAAAGCATGAACTTGAATCCTAAAAATAATTGGCTTCACACATCTGAAGTTAAAATTTTCAAACCCCCACATTATGGCTTAAGCAAGTATGAGCCCAGCCATTCATAAACTATCATAGAATCTCCTTTAAATTGCATTTGATTTCAGCAGAATTCTGCATCTATATGTATCTCTGTATCTCCCATGACACCTGAAGCAGTGAAAGAGGAGGAGGAGGAGGAGGTCTGGAAGAGAGGTATCCAATATTCTTCCCCTCCTCCTCCTCCTTCTTCTTCCTCCTCTCCTCTTCCTCCTTTTTGAATTCAGAGATGGGAATATCAACCTCATTTAAGACCTAGTGCAGCTCTTTCAGGTTAAGTTCCTGTGACACACCTAATTATAATCTCTAAAGATTTCAATCAGAATAGCATAAAACTTAAGATATAGGCTCTTGCCATTCCTATTACTATTTATTAATAAAAATAGTTATCATCTTCCTAGAAAGAATTAATTAAAGCATATGAATCAGCTTGAATGAAACCTAATGCACTTTTTGATGGATCTGTAGCATGCTGCAGTAGTCTCTTTTTTTTTTAAGATGCTTATTTTCACCATGGCACTTTTCTTTCATTTGGAAATTTTGCAGTAGTTTTAAAAATTCTAGCCGTAGATACCAGTAGTGATTTCTAACTCCCCAAAGAAGGGAAGCGCAGAGCTGCATTTCAAGTTAGATTAAAATAGCTATAAATATTCTTACCCTGTGTTTCATACTGATCTGATTAGGAAAAATGAAATGGATAGTTTTGCCCTCAAATGAAATATCAATAATTCCGATAACCTCCAATCATCTTAAGTCTTCCTTGGAGTACAGTAATTCCCATCTTCCCACAAATACACTTGGAGAATTGATTCATTTTCCCATGATGAGACGCTGTTGTTGGAAAAGGGAAAAAACGCCAAACCAACTCATATTGCAATGTGTGCAGGCAACTGGCCTTGTAGGTAAGCCACAATATTGATAGGATGTGGGGACAAGACTTTTAATGGTACCAATGTATTGTCTTCCTGATTCTGTGGTGCAGCTGGAACAATCTGGAGCTGAACATGCTTAAAACTGTAGAGATTGGTTGAAGAAGGAACCCAACCCTCCTATTCTACCACCCCTTACAATATTAGACAACACAGTATTAACAGTAGAGTCCTTCACATTTTTTGGTTAGGTATAATACCAGAAAGCCACAATAAGGGGACTATATACTTAATGCTACATGTATTGACAGCAATGAGAATTGTATTTGCACACTCCACTCCATTGCATTGCATTCCATTCTATTCTATTATGAAAGAAAAGTACATTATCACAAACATGTTAATGAACCCAAAAAGTTAATCCCATAGAAGCCACAAGTCCAGTGAAGAATCTTACGAGAATGGAGAAGTATCTTTGCCAATTACCTGAAGGCTCCCACACTCCTGAAAAACTGCTGAAATTATAGAAGAGTGAAGGATCCTTTATATGGGGCAAATGGCAGGAGATTTCTAGGCAAGAGAAAAAGATGAAAATGTACTTCCTTTTGTAAGGAGAAATTATGTGGGAATACTATTACTGGCAGATGCCAAATTTAAACTGTTTGGTTACAATAATCCATCTTGGAATTATGAAAACTACATGCCACTTCATTGCCCTGCACACGGACATTTCCATTTATTTGGGGGCCTTAAATCCAGGATCTTGCTTGTACTAATTTTTTTAAAAATAGACCTGGTACTGCTAACATTCTGAGATTATAATACAGCATCCAATATTGACCACATATGTTGTTGATTTTAACAACTATTGCATGCCAAAGCTGGATAAAAGATACCAGATTCAAGAACAAATACACACACACATACACACACACACACCCCTCTCTAAACTTAATCTGGAGATTTCTGATAAATCTACATTCACATGTGTTGCTCTCTGCATTTCAGCATTGCTAGTGGTACTCCCAGACAGTTAATCAAAACCGGTGCCTTTGTGTATCATTTTTCCCCTACTCTCTAGCATCTTTATCACAGACCATGATATATTCTTGTCAAGCTAATACAGCAGCGGATAGTTTGTCTTTCTGAAATTTTTCTTTTTTTCTTTTTTTGCTTCCAAGGAAATGGCAGCCTTCCCTGCTTAATTTTCATCCTGGTTCTATAGATACCCTTACATGTCCTTTCATCGTGTCCTTGTTTTGAACCATTATTTTTCCAGAGGAACAACCTAGTATTTCCCATCAACATATGTCCATATTGCCTGTTCTCAAATTCTAACAAAAATAACTTAAATTTCCTATGGTAATTTTTCAGGCAAAAAAGCCTACTAAATGCTTTTCTTTTTTTTTCTCAGAGCAAAGCCATATCAGAATTAATGACAAGAGCTGAAAACTGGCACTTCCAGTGTTCGCTCTTCCAGATAAATATTAATCTGTGTCCCTTAGTGAATCCAAAGCTGTCACCAGGAAAGCGAGGCTGCTGTCTCAGGCAGCTGATTCTGGCAGTCATAAAATAGCATTTCAGTTGTTAGTTATTTCTCTTCCCTTTTTTTGTCATTCTTATTATTTTTACTTCAAGAAAAAGATAGGGCTAGATTTTCCATCTTGGGTGCCAAAAGAACAGGGCCAACCAGTCTGAGGAACTAGACTCCTAAAATCTAGGTGCAATTTTCTATTCTTTCTTAGGCAATAAAATATCTTGAATTGGCATGTTTAGAAACTTAAATTCTGATATCCCAGGTAACCCAGACCAGTGAAGCTCTGCTACTTGCAAAGTCACGTCCAATCCATTGTGACCCCATGGACAATATTCCTCCAGGCCTTCCTGTCTTCTACCATCTTCTGGAATCCATTTAAGCTCACACCTACTGCTTCAAGTGACTCCATCCAGCCACCTCATTCTCTGTCGTCCTGTTCTTCTTTTGCCTTCAATCTTTTCCAGCATTAGGCTCTTCTCCAGTGAGCCCTTCCTTCTCATTAGGTGGCCAAAGTATTTGAGTTTCATCTTCATGATCTGGCCTTCTAAAGAACAGTCAAGATTGATCTCCTCTAGGATTGACTGGTTTGATCACTTTGCAGTCCAAGGGACNCCAGCACCATAGTGCAACTTTCTCAGCCATACATTGCAAAGCTCTGCCATACCGCCACACAAAAAGAGACTCAAGGATTGATGTTAATGATGCACCGAATAACAAAGCTAATTTTCTCATGCAGCCCTAATTTATCTTGTTATTCTAAAGGGGCAGTAGAATATGATTCAACTGCTGGCCCAGTAGGCTTCCCATTAGTATAGGGCAGTAGTTCTTAACCTGTGGTCTGCAGACCCCCCAGGGGGGTCATGATGTATCACAGGGAGTCCACGAAGGTTTGAAGTAATGTTATGATTTAAACTTTGCTTTTGTCAGTTTAAGTCTTGGTCCATAGCCACAAACGGTATTTAAAGGGGGTCTGTGGTGAAGAAAAGGTTGAAAACTCCTGGTATAGAAAACAAGACCGGGCTTTCATCATTCATCTTAGGCAGTGAAGGGTGTCCAGCAGCCCTCAAATCAGAGTTGTTGTAAATTTGTTGCAAAAGGGGATCCAAACTGAGATCACTTTTAATGATTGTGCTATGTTCCACATGCTCAGGACTGTGACACCATGGAAGAATTGCTAGGGCACTGCAAAAAAATATAAGACGTGAAGTGCATGCTCACAGAACTGGTTGTTAAGCAGCCTACCACTGGATATAGAGTCTGCTACTTGAAAAGTCCCCTCCAATTCTGTTAAAACCAGTGGTGTATGAACTATTAAGCAGACTAAGCAAATGCTTAGGGCACCAGGCCCAAAGGGGGCACCACAAAGTTGAGAATATGGCTTCATTTGTACAGTGTGTACAAAGAGGGGGTACCAAGATTTGTCAGTGATTAGGGTACCAATGAGCCTTAATCCGCCACTGGTTAAAAGCAATCTGAAGCCCATTTGTGATAAACTTCTTAAGTTAATTTTACAAGGCTGAGAACAAGAAATAAGCAACCATTTGTCAGCTATAAATGCTATGGATCCTGATGAAAATAAAACCTTTCATATGCACCACAGAGGTGGTATTCAGCAGGTTCTGACCAGTTCTGGAGAACCAGTAGCAGAAATTTTTAATAGTTTGGAGAACCGGCAAATATCACCTCTCACTGGAGATTTTATAGTATCATTCCCCTGCCACTCCCACCAAGCCATGCCCACAGAACTGTTAGTAAAAATATTTGAATCCCACCACTGATACACCATCCCCATCTTCTAAATGCAACATGAACGCACTTATCCTTTGATATTCTTTTGGTCAGTGTGTGGGATTCAGCAAGATCCTTGCTCCCTAGTACATCATTTTACCATCTTAGAGCTGAAATAGTACAATGGAGGAATTTCTTTGAAAAAGAAGAGGAAAAAAACTTGGCTAGGGAATAACTAGGGTATAGCTACAGTATCCAATATTGTTTCCTGCCAGCTGGCAAAGTATTCGAATTCTCCAAGATTCCAGCAGATAATATTGCCTTCTAAATGAATGAGCTATATCTGTGTAATATTAAATGAAAAAAAAGTTATAATTTAATTACCCTTTCTGGAAACCTTTTTACTATTGACTAGGTCTGAGCACTGTTAGTCTGTTTCTGCTGGTAAGGAGACCTAAATTGATTGGACCTAGTACAGATCTATAATTCTACATTATTTGTAGGAATTGAAATCAACATTGTTTGATTCCAAGAATCAGAATATCAGACACAGGGTTATATTGAAAAATATTTCAGGATTAGCTATTAGCTCAACAAAGTAAATTCTTCCCCTATTTATTGTGCTCCCATGGGAGCAACAGACTGAAAAGTATTAGAGCCAAAACTGAAAATAACTCAAATAGCACACTTCATCTCATTACTGGTTCTCAGTTTAATATGCAATGCATCTGAAAAGTTACACTTACAAGTTGTGAAACAAGTATTAGGAGGTTAAGAAAAAATAGGACGCTATTCTGTTCTATTAAAAAAATCCCCAAATAAAGTAACTGAATATTTGCATATTTGAATATTTTAAAGACACATTCTGGTATTAGACAAGATCTCATGATATCATCTTTTCATTTCTTTCTCCATCTCATCTTTTTATGGTTATTTTCACTTTTCTTCTTAAACAAGATCATTTTTTTACACTTCAGAATTTTATAATATACATAGGTGATGTACACCAGCAGATAAAGAACATGGCTTGCATGTAGATATTCCTAAAGTTAATTCCTGGAATTTCTAGATAGGATTGGAAATTCTGAGCCCACATTTACCAAAAAGCCATTGCCAATTAGTGTCAATTAAATTAGATAGACCAAGATTCTGGTTCAGTATGGCTGTGTTAACAGCCAATATTTGTGGGCAAACATTTTTTTTTTCCCTTCAGCATTGATGCTTAGAAGGGCTGCTTTAGTTGAGATTCAATCAAGTCTTTGAATCTAATTAGAGTTCTGAATTGGAATTCTAAAGCAATTCAGTTTCAGTTTCAAACTGAATCAAGTGGCTTAGTATAGTTTTAGAAATAGTGGGAGATGATGCAAAAATGTAATGAACTTCTGCCCAAATTCAGCTACATTCTTATTAAATCCAATCAGATTTTCAAATTAAACTGGATCTCAAATTTGAACTGGATCGTAAGTCCAGATGAATCACAAATTCAAATATCTCATAAATTTGTCTGCTCTCTTGTTTATTTTTTTTTTCAGAAAAACAAGGGCCTGTTAAATTTTTGCAAAGCTATTAATGATCATTATTTTGGTTTTTTAATTTCCAAATATTTTTCAATCATGACTGGAAACATTGGTTATTCTACATTTGAATCTATTTTTATTTTCCTTCAGCACAGGCATGGCCTAATATGTCTAACATGTACTATGTAAGAATATTTTCCTTTTTTAAAGAATTGAATTAATACAAATAATTCTGAGATATGTGTTAATTGGATTTGGGAAAATGTTACTTTGATTTACAAAGCCTTAATTCTGGAAAAATGAGTACTGATTTATTTAATTCTTTGGTTCAAATTTTTATCAATTTTAACAAAGCATAAAATACAAAAGTATAAAAACAAATAAAACAGGGGAGGCAAAGGGATAGAGAGAAAAGTGCAGGAGTGCTCCTCCTTAATAAATCTTGCTCACTAGCTGGACTGGTAGTTGCATATATTTTTTTCAACCTACCCAATGGGGCAGACGCCCTAAAATCAATAAGATATTTTAACAGGCAAGATGGGCTGTATTTCACACTATTGCTCTGCCTTCCTTTCTCTTCAAGGAATGTGCACAACAGCTTATGAGCCATCCCTGCTGCCCCAACATTTGCTCCTTGAGAAAACTTCTTTGCTCTGCTTTATGATAGCCCAGTCCTGATTCTTTTGCTTGCATTACAAAGTCATTTTCAGGAGAGTTGTGCGCCTCTGAGGCATGATTTGGAGCTAAACAAATGTGATTCTGGGATCACCACTGAGGTTCCTGGCAGTACAGCTGGGAGAGCCACTAGGTTGCTTACTAGTTTATTTTGACAGCAAACACAGGCAGATGCAGAGTAGACTACAATGAGCAGCATTAAGAAGCCCCTAGATAATTGCATACTTCTGCATCACAATATCTGGTCTTTCACACTCCTCCAAGAAGCTTCATTATCCCAGTATTATTCTGCCCAAAGAAAATAATTTCCTGAAGATGACCTTTTTCTCTGCAGTATCCATAGCAACCTATTTCTCACTTGTTAGGGTGTGAGATAGCTTGCACGCAGGGAAAAAAAAGTGGTACAAGGATGTTGAGAGCTGATGTTTTGGCTTGCTCGCCAATACCAGAAGCATCAGAAAAGCTTGAAATCTGCATAGGAACAAAGGAAAAGTATACCTTTTTTCTCTAGCTAATTAAGATCACGTGCAATTGGCTTGATAGTCATACAACTGTTCAGCCTGAAGTGTTGACATTATGTTCTATGTTCCACGACTTCAGTTTAAAGAAAAGATTTGAGGTAAGATACAAAAAAAAGTTCATTGTTTAAACCCATGATGGCGAGCCTATGGTGCCCATGCTGGATGTGGCATGCAGAGCCATCTCTCTGGGCATGCCAGCCATCGCCTGTTGCTCTTCCGGGTTCCAGTGCTGGTCTTTGCACACGCATGTGCACCAAAAACCAGAAGACCAGGTGGCCAGCCGGCATGAGCAGAAGAGAACTGCTCTTCCGGTTTCTGGCACTCTTGCGTGCACCAGTGTTGGGATTCATTTTTTTTTTACTACCGGTTCTGTGGGCGTGGTTTGGTGGGCGTGGCAGGGGAAGGATACTGTAAAATCGCCAGTCAGAGGTGTATATTTGCCGGTTCTCCAAACTACCAGTTCTCCAGAACTGGTCAGAACCTGCTGAATGCCACCTCTGGCGTGTGCACTCCAGAAAGCTGCTCTTCTGGTTTCCTGAACTCCCATGCACATGTGCCAGGGAGCTGGTCTTCCAGTTTCCAGCTGTCCCCTGGTGCCAAAAAAGTTTGCCAACACTGGTTTAAGCCATCTGGTGAGTATTGTTTAAAAAGACAGATCAGGTGAAAATTTCCAAACCTTACTCCCCATGTATTTATTTTTTTTCATATGTTCTTGTTCAGAGCCATTCCTTCTGCAAAATTCAGTCTGCAGAATTGAAAAGGAACATTAGTTTCTGATACTAAAGAGATACACTGACCTAGATTAGCCCAAAGGAGTTACATGGAGAAGCAGTGACTTGATTCAAACTTAAACCTGACTGTAGCTTATCATGCTCCCACAGGTATGAGGCAGTTTGTAAGAGTTAATAAAACTGCTCAGAAACAAAATCTCCAGCTCTCTTGATTCATGGGGAATTGTGCAACAAACACAAAAGAGTAAGATTGAGAAAGGTATATAAAAGAAAAAAGTACTGGGATCTAATCCTCAGGAAATGAAGGAAAAATGTCAAGATGGAAAGGATGAAATAAATTGACCGCTAGAAGATGTGTTGTGCCTTATTGTTCATTTTCATCTGATTTTGCTCATAAATGCACAGAATTAAAGAAAAGCAACCAAAACAATGCATTTTTCCTTCAGTTTTATGATGATGATATCTGGAAGGAAAAGCTGATTGGAAAGTAGATGACAAAGAGTGGGGAAAAAACTTTAAAAGGATGAGGCAAGGAAGCAAAACCTTTTGTTTCCTTGCATGTCTTTCCAAAGTTCACTTCCTTTTCTTTCCTCCGGGCACAGAAATATTATGATATTTCCAGCTTGAACACAAGCTGTGCATACACTCACAGCAGGACAGATTGAGGCATAAGACAAAGCAAAAGATATGGAATCAGGTTGATTATATTCCCTGTTAAGGCCCTGTCACACTGGCCGACGGATGCAAAATGTTTGTAAAAAGGACACAGCGGACGAGAAAAATGTTC
>BHFT01008018.1:0-18695 GCA_004320025.1 Laticauda laticaudata | reverse complement strand
GGGCAGCATTTTCTTCACCCCCCCCCAACCCTGTCTTGAGTGTGAATCCAGATCAAGGGCTCTGAAACCCCCCATTTGGATAGACTGGAAGATGATTACAGGTAATGCTCAATGATTCGCTGAGTGACCATTTGAAGCTACGATGGCCCTGGGAAAAGTGACTTACAACCCGTTTTCCCCCACACTCATGACCGTTGCAGCATCCCCGTGGTGATGTGGGCAAAAATATTTGGCAACTGACTCATATTTATGACGGTTGTTACAGCGTCCCAAGGTTTTGCAACTTTTTGATCAGCTGCAAATAAAGCTGTCTCACTTAACAACAGAAATGTTGGACTCTATTGTGGTCATATGTCAAGGACTACCTGTATGTGGGCAGAAGGGTCAGCCTTTTCTAACAGGATATTTCTTCCCATGGAAGAACCCTGGTCATTTTGTGCCCCATACCCCGGCCACATTGGCTGTCTGGTCCCCCTGAGGTCACTCAGCAACGTTGGCTAGGGAATTCTGGGAGTTCAAGTGCACAAATCTTAAAGTGGCCCAGTTTGGAGACCCCAGCTATATAGGTGTCCTGCTTTTACAGGGGACTGGTCTAGAAGACCTCCAAGGCCCCTTCCAACTCTGTTATTCCGTTACCTCTCTGCCTTTCTTCTCCCAAAAGAGCTGTCAAGGGGTCTCGTTTGACAGACTGACCCTTGTCCAGCAGCTCACCCAGACTAGCCTTTGCCCCATGCGCCATGTGCAACTGGCACCGCACAAACAGGGAACCTAAGGAAGCATTTAACTCCCTTTTTTAATCTTGCCATGGCCAGACAAAAGCACGCCCACCCCTCTCTTGGGAGAGGCTCCATTCCTCCATCCTCCATTCACCCTTTCTTTTCCTGTATGTCCACTTCTCCTCCTCCTCCATCTTCGGTGCGCCCCCCCTTCTGTGCACACCGTTGCCGTGGCAACCTCCCAACTGGGCACATAGGTATCCCCGGGTGATGGGCGGCTGAGACGCATCACAGATGGAGCAGAGACAAAGAAATATCTCCAGATCTCTGCCATTCCTCCATGCCACCCCCGGTGCATGCACCCCAAAGGATCCAGCCATGTGTTTGGCAGCTCGGCTATTAATATGATCCCAAGCATCAGAAGGGGGGGGGTGGAATTATCTTATTTCTACCTTTGATGCAATTGGGAGGCTACTCCAGGCCTGGTTTGGCAGCATGGATCAGCTGGAGCAGAGTGAAGGACTGAGTTATTGTTTTATTTATTTAAAAAGGGGTTGTTGTTTTTAGGGGGGGTGTTTGTGGGGTGAAGGGGAAGGACAAAAGGAGGAGAGGCTGGCATCAGAAGCCGGATGTTATCCCAANAAAGGAGGAGAGGCTGGCATCAGAAGCCAGATGTTATCCCAAGGGGAGTGTTGAAGATAAGAGGAGCAGCTGAACCTGAGGGGAGTCATTGGTAGCTACCGAATAGGAAGGGAAAGAGCACTCTGCCCATGGTCCCAGAGCATCCCAGAAGTTCTGCACGAGAGGTTGGAATAGTTCACATGCAGAGAAGAGCAACAAAGATACAGGTATGGATTAACAGAGTTGGAAGGGACCTTGGAGATCATCTATTCCAACCCCCCCCCACCCAAGCAGCAGACCCGACACCAATTCTGACAGAGGGCAGTCCAGTCTCTTCTTGAAAACCTCCAGGGATGAAGCTCCCACAACTTCTAAATAACAGAATAAGAACAGAACAACAGAGTTGGAAGGGACCTTGGAGGTCATCTAGTCCAACCCCCCACCCAAGCAGGAGAGCTGGAGGATAAAACATATGAAGAATGGTGGCACGAATTGGGTATGTCCAACTGGATGAAAAGAAGGATCCGGGGGGGAGGGGGCAATGATCATTTATTTATTTATTTATTTGATTTGATTTGTCAATCACTTACCCTGTTTCTCCAACAATACAGCCTCCCCCAATAGGAAGTCCCAGCATGTTTTATAGCCATGAAATGAAATTAAGCCCCTCCCCCCAAATTAAGGCCTAATTATTAAAACATGTGAAATGGGGAGGGCTTGCCATTAGGAAGTACTTTTGTTGCACACCCAAGAATGGTGCTGCTTGCGTTGACCCCAATACAAAGTGCCCCACCAATGCCGAGGTCAACATCCAAGCCGTCGCCACCCACCGCCCGAAGATGCAAGGGGGGGGAATTAAGTCACCCCCGAAAAGACAGCCTAGTCATTTTGGGGGGCTCCAAAAAAAATAAGACCCGGCCTTATTATATGAGAAACACTTACAAGATAATAGGTATAACATAGTTATGAATACATGAAATGGATACATATAAGAAAATAAAAGAAACAAAAGGAAGGGACGGTAGGCACCAATTGGGTATGCTTATGCATGCCCCCTACAGACCCCTTAGGAAAGGGGTGAGGTCAACAGTAGACAGTCGAAGGTTAAATTTTTGGGGTTTGGGGAAGAAACCACAGAGTCAGGTAGAGGATTCCAGACATTGACCGCTCTGTGTTGAAGTCGTATTTCCTGCAACCAAGTTTGGTGTGGTTTACCTTGAATTTGTATCTATTGTTGCTCTTGTGTTGTTATGGTTGAAGGCTGAAGTATCCATTGACAGGTAGGAACATTGCAATGTATGATTTTATATACTAGACTTAGATCGGACCAAAGGCAGCATAATTCAAGGTTTTCTAGGTCTAGAATTCGAGTCTGGTGGCATAAGGTCTTCTGCAATGAGTAGAGGAGTGGAGGACTCTTCTTATGAAATGTTTCTGGACTTTCTCAACTGTGTTAATATCAGATACATAATGCGGGTTCCAGACTGATGAGCTCTTATTTGAGTATTGGTCCAGCAAATGTTTTGTATGCTCTAGTTAGTAGTGCAATATTACAAGAGAAAAAAGGATTAGGAGGATTAGGTTAAGAACTCTTAACGCCTTTTTGGCTATGTAGTTCAATGGCTTTAGCACTTAGATCATTAGAGATGAGAACTCCAAGGTCCTTGACAGAGTTTGGATCATCACAAGGTCTTGACTATTCAGCCTGTATATTTATTTTCTGATTGTTTTGCCAATATGTAAGACAGAGGATTTATAGCATTATAGAAGACCGTGATCGTGGTCTTCCAATATTTGAGGGGCTGCCCAAAGAAGAAGGGGGGGTGGTGTCAAATTATTCTCCAAAGTACCAGAAGGCAGGAGAAGAAAAATGGATGGAAACTAATCAAGGAAAGAAGCAACCTGGAATTAAGGGAGAAACTTCCTAACAGGGAGGACAAATTAATCAGTGGAACTGCTTGCCACCAAAAGTTTGGGGTGCTTCATCACTGGAGGTTTTTAAGAAGAGACTGGACAGTCACTTGTCAGAAATGGGATAGATGGGGTCTCCTGCTTGAGCAGGGGCTGGACTAGAGGACCTCCAAGTTTTCCTTCCAGCTCTATTCTATTCTAAATTGATACTCAAAAATGGGTCTATGTAAATCACCCTTTCCCCACCCCCTGTGTGAAGAACAAGAAAACAGAATTCGGGTGTTGCATTCACACATGTAACCTGGTTGTTGAGTTAACCCATTAGCAGAACAGCGTAATGCTTTTGGGGGGGGAGGGAGGAATGGCCTTACAGATAGTCCTTGACTTCCGATGATAAGACAGGAAGTCCTCAATTTACAACCATTCATTTAGTGACCGTTTGAAGTTGCCCCATTGCTGAAAAATGGCTGTTTGCAGCATCCTCAGGGTCATGAGTTCAAAATTCAAACGCTTGGTATTTGACTCGTATTTATGGTGGTTTGGTTGTAGTGTCCAGGAATCATACAATCCTCTTTTGTGACCTTCTGACAAAGTCAATGGAGAAGCCACATTCACTTACCAACCATCTGAAAAACTGCAATTATTCACTCAACAACTGTGGCCAGAATGGTCATAAAATGAGGCATGACTCACTTAATAACAGTCTCATGTAGCAACAGAAATTTTGGGCTCCAGTGTGGTCGTAGGCCGAGGACTACCTGCAGAGCCTCCTCAATACGGTTGTTAAGTTGTGACCCATGCAAAGCAACCCGTTTTTGCAGGAGTCACTAAGTGAGCCCATTGCCTCCCTGGTGGGGGAAGAGGGTGGCAGAAAATGGTCATCGATTGCAACCATGGGACCTGGGATGTCAGGGAGGGCCCTGCCCCCAGTTGCCAGAACCGGGGTGTCAACTCATAAAATATTTCTCTGGTCTTTTTAGAGTTGCCAACTGAAACGGAGCGGGGAGCAGTGGGACAACTTGCAAAACGAAAGTGCGTTCCATAAATGTTTTCAAAGATAGTAACTAGGGGACTGAAGTTTCTGCCTTGCAAAATTCTAACTGGAGAGCCTGATTGGTGGCTCTTTGGAGCCATCATCAGAGAATACAAATTATGAATTACGATACACCCAGGCAATGCTGCACCTTCTAACTCCCAATAAATCCTTTTGAAGTTTTGGAAATTTGGCTCGAGACTCGTGCTTTAAATGGGGTTAAGTGCTGGAATCCTGAGGAGGGAGGGGTTATTGTAACTTTGAATAGCTGATAAACAATCCTGTCATAAGTCGAGGACTGCCTCTACTAAAACTAAAAAGGTAGATGTTAACCAAGACCAAACGCAGGGGCAGGAAACTGCATTTTTAATAAATATTTTTATTGTACGTTTTTCCTTAATATATATAACAGTTCCAATTATATGTCACTGTGTAGTAGTTACATCAAATCCCCCTTTCCCCCCATCCTATTATATATCTTAGTTACAATTATCATACAGTATAATCTCTTTTGACTACATTGTGTTATACATCCAGATTATAACTATGGTATTATTTGCTTATTTCTACCATAATACACTATTACAGTTCTTATTTTGTGCAGTTTTATACTATATTCACGTACAATTCAATTATACTTATGTTGTTTATTCTTACATATTCCTCTTTGTATTTATTTTTATTTTGTTGATCTTCTTTCATCATTCAACCCTAATTTCTGCATCTTATTATTTATCCAATTATACAGTATATCCCATGTTAGGTAGCACTCTGATTTCTCTTTGTCCATTGTAAGTCTATCCAGTTCTAATGCACATTCTAATGTTTTTTTATTACCTCCTCCGTGGGAGTCCTTTCATTTTTCCAGTTTTCTGCATATAAGATTCTAGCTGCAGTTATTATATGTATAATTAAATATTATATATTATATTATATATATTATATTATAATTATATGTATAATTAAATAATTAAATCTTTTGTTATGTTTCCCCACTATTATCTCTAATAAGAATAGTTCTGGTTTCAGATCTATTTGCTGTTTTGTCATCTCTTCCAGTCAATTCTTTTATCTTCAACCAGTACTTTTTTGCCACTGGACAGGTCCACCATATGTGGTAATTTCAGTGACGGATTTGGAAACATTTCTGCCAATCTTGCTGGATGGCAAACTGTTTTTGTGAACCCATCTGCTTGGCTTCCCCCAGTCAAACCTGTTGGCTGCGTTCATACAACTCGTTTGGATAAATGGCCCTGCGCTACGTGGAATGAACTTAAGCCAACACCTTAAGCCATCATTAAACAGACCCTGGTTTGCCCACAGTGCAGGACACACAGCTGGGTTGTTTTTCCAGCAAGGAAAAGCTTAGAGTTCTTTGAACCCAAATCAACGTAGTTCCTAGGATTTCCTGGTGGTGCCCCATCCAACTCTCCCACTCCACTGAGCTTTCCTGAACAGCCAAGGATGACTGAAGGCTGCCCCCTCGCGGAGCCTAAAGGGAAATTTGCGGTGGCTAAAATATAGCAACTTTACGTGGACTTCAACTCCCAGAATTCCTCAGCCAGCTTAGCTGGTTCAGGAATTCTGGGAGTTGAAGTCCACAGGTCGTAAAGTTGCCATGAAACTCACGAAGCAACTTCCAAGATAAACGAAACACGGATAAAACCGGACCCTTATTTCACATCGGCTCCCTTGCCCTGGCTTGTAACACAACCCTACACACCAACGGGCGAAGCTGTGGATGATGGGCCCGGAGAGGGGCTGCCTCGGCGCCCGCCGCTCATAGACAAACAGCCCGGCTCCTCTCGCCGCCTTTTCAACAGTCCCGCAGGCCGCCCCTTTTTCTCCGCCTCCTCCCCTCTGATTGGCTACCAGGGCCGGAAGACTCCGCCCCTTTCGAACGCTGCGTATCCAACCTCTCTCTCTCTCTCACTCACTCACTGGCTGCCCGAGCCAGAGACTCCGCCCCTTTGGAACGTGGAGTATCCGGCTTCTGGGCCGCCGTTTGCTCCGCGGCGGAGGCTGAGCGACCGCGCGCTGGGAAGTCTTCTGCTGGGTCGGACAGGTCAGCTGGGGGGACGACGACGACGACGAAAGGCGTGGGGGCTGCGTGCCCTGGTTTCCCGGCTGCCCTTTGTCAGAAACGGTGCAGGGTCTCCTGCTTGGGCCGGGGGTTGGACTAGATGGCCTACAAGGCCCCTCCCAGCTCTCCTATGCTGTTCTGTTGCAGGCCACCAAGGAACCCATCTCGGGGTGCGCTCTGCTTGGGTTGGACGGGATCAGTGGTCGCCAACCGGTGGAGAAAATGTTGGTGGGCCGCAGAGAAATCTCACCCCCAGAGCCCCCNCCCCCCCCCCCAAGCAATTAATCAAGGCTCCCACGTGGCCCGTGGACACCCTCCCCGCCCCCTCACTCCCTACCCAGCAAACTTGCCCGCTAAATTTCTATTTTTCCTTTTTCCGACCATCATCTGTTCTGCCGTGCCAGGAGATTGAGATTAGCTGGGAAGCAGGAAATGGTTGCATTTCTTGCTTTCTAGCTAGTCTTCAGGTCTTCAGCTCCGCTTTTAAGCACAGCCGAACCTCCCTTAGGACTGAAGGTGCTGTTATTCAGTGCAGACTCACAGCAAGCAAATTTCATGTGACAGACTCGGGTCGCTGATGGCAGATGGATAGATCACTGAATGATGCTGTGAGCAACTCAATCTGCCTGCCTGCTTTGCCTGATTGTGGGGGAAAGTTGCTCTTTTTTAATAAAAAATGCAATATTGACATGAATATTTGTAATATTTACATACGAGCCATACCCAGCCAGTCACATGACCACCAAGTCACACCCACAAATTAGGCCACATCCACAGAACCAGTTAAGAAATTTGAATCCCACCTCTACCTCTGTGTGTGTGTATGTGTGTGAGAGAGAAGGGTTAGATCAGATCTCTCTCCCACCAAGGTCAGTAAGCCACCGTCAGTCAAAATTCATATTAGTGGTCCCTGGGATTTAAAATTATGAGTTTGGTGGTCTCTGAGGTCCAAAAGGTTGGCGACCCCTGGACTAGATGACCTTCAAGGTCCCTTCCGTTAATGTTATTATTTTGTTATTCAGAAATTGTGGGAGCTTCATCTCACTGGAAGTTTTCAAGGAGAGATCTGTCAGAAAGGGTGCGGGGCCTCCTGCTTGGGCAGGGGATTGGACTAGATGACCTGCAAGGTCCCTTCCAATTCAGCTAATCTCTTATCTGTCGGAAATGAGTCCATTTCCAAGCATCAGAATTTCGATCATGTGTGATCCATGTGTGGGGATGTTGCAACGGTCATGTCTGAAAAAGTCATGTCCCTTTTTTCAAATGGTTACTAAAGGAACTGTTAGAAGTCAAGGACTATCATGTGCACAAATTCCTGATTTCGGCCCCATTCGTTTACTTTGGGACTGCTTGTCTTCTAACTTTCTGTCATCTTTTTAATTTCTCCCCCCCCCAGGGTCCTCTCATGGCGGGAAGAGGCGGAAGAGGAAGGGGCCGGGGCGGGCACATGACCTTCAATGTTGAGGCGGTGGGCATCGGGAAGGGCGAGGCATTGCCCCCTCCCACCCTGAAGCCATCACCCCTCTTCCCTGTGAGTTGCTCGGTTTCCTTCGGACTTCCTTGGATGCTCCCCCAATTTTTCCTTTCTGTGATGACCCAAAGGGACGTGGCACAAAGGCAACCCAGTCAGATAATCAATAGGAGTCCCTTTATTAGATCCAATGTTGCCCCCCAATGTCCTGGTTCCCTTCTGGCTGGAGAAAAACTCTCCCAGGAACGGCCTTGGGTTGCAGAGAATCAAGACCAAAATGTGGTCAACAAAAATTGTGACTTAAAGTCCAATCAAGGCAAAATGAGGTAATTAATCCAGGAGGCAGGAGCAGGAATTCCAGATGTGAAGGAAGGGCAGTAATTCAACACAGTTGGGACGATGCCAGGTGCACAGATAACTAAAGTCAACACAAGACAAACTCATGTTTATCCCAGCAACTGCTGCACTCAGCATGAATCTCTTAAACTCCTTTCCCAGGTATGGCTAATGAAGGGAATCAGGGCCCTTTCCTACCCCGTAAGCCACACAACCCACGTTGCTCCCTTCTCCATTCCTCCCCGTGTGCCCTAGGACGAAATGGGGGTGGGCCTGGGTCTTCCTCTGAATTTCCTCTCCCTTGTCCTACCTCTCCCCTGCTCTGCCCAGCAAGACTTTGCCTTTCCCCAGTTTCCTCCACAGCCAATGGAGCCCTTCTCCCACTCCCTGTTTGTCTTCCTCCTCGGATTCAGACTCCAACAGAACTATGACAACCTTCATTGTTAAAACTGCTTTTCAGAAAGTCTTATCGAACTTCCAGGACCATCCTATCCCCCTTCCTGCAACACAGGTCATAACATTAGACGGTCACTGAACAAACAGTCATAACTCGAGGATATTATGAGCCAATATCACTGAACAATCTTTAGGTCATTTCAGCATAAAGATAATTCTGTGCATTTTGGGGAGATTTTTGAATATATTTCAGTGCTTGTGACAACTCTTAACTCCATTTAAATTTCCCTTTTGTGATGGGTCATGAGTTTGAGTGTTCTTTGACCTTGCTTGGACTTTTGTAAGGTCCTTAAGACATAGCTACATGCCCAGACTCAATCTGCCTCTTAAAGGTTAAAAATTACTAATTTTTGATTATGGGACCCTGGGGAATGTATTATGGCCTGCCAGCTGCCAGTAGAGCTGGCAACAAACTAGGACAATGAGGAGGTTGGGAGGAACTTGGGGCCAGTCCTGGAGTCTTGGGAAGGCTGTGACGGATGCTCTGCGACATTTAACGGATGCTCTGTCTGACATTTCCTCAGAGTCGGAGATAAGTGGGGAAGAAGAACAGCTGGAGCCTATTCCAGATGTGTGTATGCACAGAGCTGTCAGGAGAGGAGAACAACTAAGTAACAGGGGGCCAACTTGGGAAGAAAGGTACATGTCGATGTTGAATGGCCCCTCCCTGGGGAATAAATAGAAGCAGAAGGGGAGTGGTGGTTGGAGGAGACAATTAGCTCATATTTCTTTAAGAAGATTTGCTTATTGTGCCTCACAGAGACTCCTTAGCAGGTATTAATTTACACCTTTGTGACTGGAACCTCTGGCAATTATCCAAGGATTGATAAGGTCTGTTCTTGGAATGATTATTGCCGGGACTTTTCCATGTGTGAATGCCATGAAATTCACAGTAACTAAAAGAGGGTTTTTTTGGGACAAGGAGTCTGTTTTCTTGGTTCTGCTTAGCCTGGGTCAGAACAGAATGCTGCCAAGGTCATAAGTGAGTGCCATTGTAACTTTGAACATTCACTAAATGAATGGTTATAAATCGAGGACTACCTGCCCAAGCTCAATTTTTAAGGCTGGGCTGCTGAAACCTTCTTTCTTGGATCAGTGAAAGGAATATTGGCTGCATCCCCACAACACATGAAGCATCTGGTTTGTTGATTGTGGCTTACCATATTGTGGGAACTCCCCGGTCGGGCTGTTGCGGGTTCAGGTTCTTAAACCTATTGTCAGCCAGATCTCCAGCATGGGTTAATTGTTCCCTTCTCCTGACAGCTCTGTGCATGCACACATCGGGAACAGGCTCCAGCTGTTCTTCTGCCCCGCTGATCTCCAACTCTGAAGGCAGTTGATAACTGTCAGATGGCCCTGGCCCCATCTCTGCCTCCGATGCAGAGCCCTCATCAGAGCCTTCCCCCGACTCTAGGACTGGCCCATGTTCCTCCCCAATCTCCTCACTGTCTGAGTCTGCCACCAGCTCTGCTGGCCATTGGCCGGCCACAACACTTCTTCTCTATCTTAATGGAGTCGGGGGGATTCTTGGATTTTGAACAGAGGCAGGCCTTGTACTGACTTCCTAGATTCCTAGACCATAATTACGCCCATGCTTATTTTAAAAAGTCTTATTTTATTGCAACACTGGGAATTGTTTTCATTCCCAGCCAGTAATGAATCTCAAATAGTCCCTCGAAATGAGCACCACCTTTCGTTCCTGTGAAGTGCTGCCAATAGCAGAAATGTCAAATGAACTAGAAAAAAACAACAACAACCAAGTACAAAGAGCTTCAAGATTGAATCTGAACCAAACAAACGACTTTGCTTCCTGCAGAGGTTTCTCTACCTTTGCACTTCCTTTATCCCTTAAGGGAGGGGCAATCATCTCCCAGCCTTACTCCCGACTTGCTCCTTTTGTCTCAGCTGCACTGGCCTTCTGGAAGCTCTGCGCACGCACACACTGGGAACAGGCTCCCCTTGTTCTTCTGCCTCGCTGCTGCCGAAGGCTCTGGAGGCAGCACCCCTCTCCCAGATGGTTCTGGCCCCATCTCTGCATCGGATGCAGGACCCTCATCTGAGTCCTCTCCAGACTCCTGGACTGGTCCCCGTTCTTCCCCACTGTCCAATTCTGCTGCTGTCTGCAGCAGCTGCCGGCGAACCATAACAGGCCTGACACCTATCCAGAAACTGGGTTAATTTAATAGCCCGATAAAGCATGACGTGGGAAGGGAGCCAAAGCATTCCCCTGTTCTGTCTTAAACCTGGCTTGTTTCTGTAGCCGCTGGAATATAAAGCCCTTCCCTTGCTGGCCGGAGAGGAGGTCGAATACATGCTGGCCCTGAAGCAGGAGCTGAGGGGGGCCATGAAGAACCTGCCGTATTTCATCAAACCTTCAGCCCCCAAAAAAGGTACCGATCAGCCAAGAAAACCATGCAAAGCCCTTGAAATAATTTCTGCCTCGTGATCGGCTGAGCTTCTGCGATGTCATTGAATCTTGCACAGGGTTTTTTTCTCTTCCTTTTTTTCTTCTTTAATTTCTTTTCTACCCTGCGAGGGGTGTGTTGTCCACCTGCCAGTTTCCCCATCGTGAAAAGAATCTGCAGAATCTGTCCACAAGGATCTGGTCTGCAAATTGGTGCTAGGGTCAGCGGAATTCACGGGGAGGGAGTGAAGGCTCAGGACTTTTGTGACTGCGGTGGGATTCCCAACTAATGACGGGTTTAACCCCACCCGCCATCTCAGCCTGCTCACCATCTTACCCTTTGCTATTGAAAGAGGGCATCACCACTGTGTTTCCCCAAAAATAAGACCCTGTGTTATATTTTTTTGCCACCAAAAAAAGGCACCAGGTCTTAATTTTTTGGGGGGGTGGTGTCCTCCCTTGACTAACCTCACTTGTGTGTGTCGACCTCGGCCTCCTTTTCACTGTTGCAGGCCTTCAGGAAGTTCTTCACCTGCAGCCGGCAAGGCTTTCCTGAAGGCCTCTGCAGCCGATAGGAGCGATCTAGAGCCGCCTTATCAGCTCCAGAGGACTTCGGGAAAGCCGTGCCAGCCTTGCCAGCTGCAGAAGAAATGGGCCGGCAAGGCAGGTGTTGGGGCACAAGGCCTGGCTACAACTGTCCAAAGGTAAGTAGGAGGGCAGTTCCACCCCCTCATCCCCACCCTAGCTTAACTTTTACATGCCCATTCTAGAATGGGTGGGATTTTAATTAGGACTTATTTGGGGGGTAGGGCTTATATTGGGCTCACATGTAAAAAGCTAGAGCTTACTTTTTGGGAAGGTCGTATTTTCGGGGAAACATGGTAATTCCTGAATTTTTCATTTCTCCAGATATTGAGCGCTATTCCGACAAGTATCAGATGGCGGGCCCGACAGATAACTCCATGGAGTGGAACCCAGGTGAGGCCAGGAGAAATGTTTTGATTTCTTGGGGATTCTTGCACAGGCGGTCCTCAGCTTACGACCACCATGGAGCCCAAAATTTCCATCATTAAGGGAGACATTTGTTAAGTGAGTTTTGCCCCCTTTTTGCAACCTTTTGCCATTTGTTGTTAAGTGAATCACTTCAGTTGTTAAGTCAGTAACACAGTTGTTAAGCGAATCAGGCTTCCTCATGGACTTTGATTGTCAGAAGGTCGCAAAACCAGATCACACAGCTCTGGGACACTGCAGCTGTCATAACTAGGAGTCAGTTGCCAGGTGTCTGGATTTTGATCATGTTAACCATAGGATGCTACAACGGTTGTAAGTGTGAAAAACAGCCATAAGCCTTTTTTTTCAGTGACGTAACCTCAAATAGTCACTAAACAAATGGTTATAAATCAAGAACTACTCTACTACAAACTTGATAGTGACAAAGATACAGGAACCAAAACTGGGGGGTTTTCCCCCCTTAATCTTGGGGAAGGATTAAGAATCACCTTGTCTCTAAATCATGCTGGCTGGAGAATTCTGGGAGTTGAAGTCCACAAGTTTTAAAGTTGCCCAGGTTGAGCATCCCTGCTCTAAATTATGCCCAAGAGATTACATTATTTTAATTTTTTTAAAAAAACCCACCTTGGGGTCCAAGTGGCTAAATTTTAATTGCTCGGTTAAATCTTTGCTGATCTCTGCAGATTGGAAGCAGCTACCTCCAGAACTAAAAATCCGCGTGAAGAAGACTCGAAAACAAAGTAAGTAATTTTATGACCTGTGCTTGGAGGAAATGTAATTTTCCCAAACTCCTCTTCTTGAAGGTCTCAAGTGATGGCGCTCCCACAACTTGAGAGCAACTTCTGTTCCATGGGTTGATTGTTTCTCACTGTCAGAAAATTTATCCCTATTTCCAGATTGAGTCTCTCCTTGATTAGCTCCCCATCCATTGTTCCTTGTCTGGCCTTTGGGTGCCTTGGAGAAGCAGCTTGACCACCCCCCCCCATCCTCTCTGGGCAGCCCCTCAAATACTGGAAGAATGCTCTCCTGTCCCCCCTGGTCCTTCTCTTCCCTAGACTAGCCAGGCCCGGTTCCTGCAATGGTTCATTGTCATGTTTTAGTCCTCCAGTCCCCTCATCATCCGGGTTTGCCTCTTCTCTGCACTTTTTCTAGAGCTTCAACATCTTTTTTTATAGTGGTGACCCATATGGTGGATGCAGTACTCTAGGTGTGGTCTTACTCAGGCTTTACAGAGTGGTAATTAGTACTTCCCTTGATCTTGACTGTATCCTCTGTTAATGCAACTTAGGATTGCATTGGCTTTTTCGGTTGCTCGCTGGCACATGGCTGGCTCATATTTAACCGGCTTGTCCCTAAGCCGCCAAGATCCTTTCGCCAGTTAATTGCTTTTGGGGCCTATTGTACCCAGTCCCATAGTTGTGTACTTCTGTTGTTTTGCCTTGCCTGTGTAGGAACTTTACTTTTTCTCTACATTTCCTGTGACAGGAAAAGATGCCCCCCCTTCTTTCTGGAAGGAAAATCTGACTTAACACAGCAAAGTTTTGTCAGTTTGAAATTAAGCTCCTTGATTGTAGCCTGGCCAAAACAGACCCAGGAAAGTTGTTGGCCAAGATAAATCAGCTTTTCTGGTTTCTTTCCGGTGCAGGGCAGGTGATTCCAGTTCCCAAGCAGAAAACCCAAAGTGCCCACAGACAAGGAGGAAGCCATTAAGAAGTTGGAGGTAAGGCAGACATCCTGGCAGGGCTTCAAGGAGAAACTGGGGCTGGGGCAGAATAAAGTTTCCCCCCTTTATACTTTCCAAATATATATAAGAGTAGAGAAAACCTTAATGAGAAACGGGGTTGCACTAGATGACTAGAAGGCCCCTTCCAACTCGTTATTCTGTAAAGATTCAACATGTATATATATATAAGTAGAATCTTTACAGATTAACACAGTTGGAAGGACTGTCTAGGTCATCTAGTCCAACCCCTTCTCATACAGGTTTTTCTTCCTCATAACAGGTGGTCCTCAGCATATAACAGTTCCTTTGGCAACCTTCAAAATTACAGGTGGAACTGAATAAAAAGTGACTTAATGGCCATTTTTCCCAGTTATGACCATTGCAGGATTCCCATCGCTTAGTGGATCAAAATGACTCATATTATGATGGGATCCCCTTTTGCGAAGCAAAGTCAAAGGGGAAGCCAGATTCCCTTAACAAACCCAACTTTAAGACCGCAATGCTTCACTTAGCAACTGTTGGCAAAAAAGGTGATAAAATGGGGGCAACATTCCTCAAAACTCTCTCATTTAGTTCTGACCCAAACCCTTTTCCAATAAAACAAACACGAGCCAAAGGGAACAGAAACCTTTCAATGATTCTTAAGAATCCCTGGGTAAAAGGCTGCTGCAAATTAATTAACTTTGATGAGCACAAGCCTAACCAAAACTGTGCGACGTCTGCCAAGAATAACAGAGATAAGGTACCTAGAAAATATTTCAAACAGCACAAGAGTCTTCAAATACAACTAAGATACTGTAATGTCACAAGGTGAGTTTCAAAAACATCTTTGCTCTGCAAAGAACCGTCCGATTTCACAGCTGGCTTTTATCTTCTTGAAGGAGGGGCCATTACTTGCGGCCTTACTCCCATGGCCCGTGCATGCTGAGGCAGATGCTCTTTCCAGCAAGCAATCTGCTCGCATGCACACTTGGCAACAGGCTCCTCAGGAACCTCCTCATTGCTGCTGCCAGCCCAACAAACTCTGAAATCAGCATTCCACTCCCCAATGGTCCTGGGCCCCCAATCTGAGTCTCAGCTCTCCTCAGCCGTCTGCACCTGCTGCCGGCTAACCACAATACTTTAGTGACAAAAATTTGGGCTCAGTCGTGGTCATCAAATAAAGGACTACTTGAAGTTCCAAATTCTTTTTTCGTGCATTTTTCTGCACAAAAAATCTCTCCCAGGGGTTGGGATTGCCCACGATATCAGAGACACGGAGCAACAGCGTTTGCCTTCATATCAAAACTTTGGTTTTTAAGTTGTGTTTGCAGCTTTGCATGCTGTTCATTCTGCCTTACGACGCGGAAATTGGAAGCAGAATTTCTGTGGCTAAGCAGCGCGTTTGTTAAAAGAGAGCTGAACCTTTTTGGTTGTTAAGCAAATCACTGGTCATTAAGTGAATGTGGCTTCCCCCCTTTGGCTTTGCTTGTAGAGAGCTGGGTGGGGAGGTCGCAAATGGTGATCACACCACCTCAGGATTCTGCAAATGTCATAATAATCCAGGAGTCCCCAAGAAGTTGGTACTAAGACTTGTGGACTTATTTAATTATTTGATTTGTCAATCGTTTACAATTTAAATAAGATAGTATATAACATAGTTATGAATACATGAAATGGATACATATAAGGAAAATATAAGAAACAATAGGAAGGGACGGTAGGCATATTGGGTGGCGCTTATGCAATCCCCTAACAGGCCTCTTTAGGAAAGGGTTGAGGCAATAGTAGACTCAAAGGTTAAAGTTTTTGGGTTTGGGGAAGAAAACCACAAAATCAGGTAGAGGATTCCAGACATTGACTGCTCTGTGGCCTGAAGTGTATTTCTGCAATCTAGTTTGGTGCAATTAACCTTGAGTGTGTCCTATGTGTGTCTTTTTGTATTGTTATGATTTTTGAATGAATTGACAGGTAGGACATTGCAATGTATGATTTTTATATACTAAGACTTAGATCGGACACAGAGGCAGCATAATCAAGGTTTTCTAGGTCTAAATTTCAATCCGTGTATCTGTTATTTCTTCAATGGAAGAAGAAAAGGTGGGTGGACTGATAAAGAAATTCTTTTTGATGTAACCTGGATATATCTAATCTTATAATCGAATTTGTATATACCTACACATGATACAATGGAGGGAAGCAAACCAGATGGCGGGAACCTATCACCTCTGAGAGAGACAGCTAGGGGATGAAGAGACCATAAAAAATTCCACAGTGAGATGTGCCTGGGAACTCTGAAAAAAATCGTTCTAAAAAGGGGGGTGGGGGGAATTAACATGTTGTGCTCTTTGTTCACAAAATACACATCAAGATAAGGGGAGGGGTTTGTAAACTCCCTCATCTTCTCTGGCATGCCTGAGGACCTTAGATGCTGCTTATAATCCCTACATGAAATTGTCTAATCTGCAATGAAAGGATTCCTTTTGGTACGTTGGTTTTCACAAGGTTCATTCTTGCTTAATTGAATGGGAAAAAGTTCTGTGGCCTGACATAGGTAGTTCCCTGCGAATGAGTAGAGGAGTGGAGAACTCTTCTTGTGAAATAGTTTGGACTTTCTCATACTGTGTTAAAATAATCAGATAAGTATTGTGGGTTCCAGACCTGATGAGTTTGTATTCGAGTATTGGTCGACATGTTTTGTAATGCTCTAGTTAGTAGTTTGGGTATTACTAGCGAAAAAAGCTACGACAGGATTAGGTTACAACTCTTAAGGCCTTTTTGGCTATGTAATTACAGGTGGGCTCTAGCACTTTAGATCATATAGAGATGCAGACTCAAGGTCCTTGACAGAGTTTGGATCATCAACAAGGTCTTAGACTATTCAGCTTTGTAATTTTATTTTCTGATTTTGTCCACCAATATGTAAGTCAGACATTTTATTTGTTGAGACTTCGAAGTTGCCATTTGTTGACTATTCTGATACATAGGCAAGGTCTTTTTGAAGGGTAGCAGTGTTGTCGGTGGTGTTGAATAGCTTTACATCGTCAGTGAAGACAACACAGTTGCTCATGATATGATCACAGAGGTCATTGATGTAGAGTATAAGAGAGTTGGTCTAGAACTTTGGGGGACACCACTGTTGACAGGTACAGGAAATTTTGACAAGGAGCGCTCCAATTTTGACCAAAATTGTTGACCAATTTTTGACCAATTGTTGTCTGTTTGACAGGAATGCTTTTGCTCCAGTTATGCAGGTGTCCAGAGATACCATAAGATTTTAGTTTTAAGGAGTAGTTTGTCGTGTACCACTGAAAATCAAGAGGCTTTACAGAAGTCCATGAAGATTTGCGTCTATTGTTTGCCCTGATCGAGTTGTGTAGTCCATATGTTTTTTGCAGTGTAAAGAGTTGCAGATTACAGGATTTTTCCTGAAACCAAAATTGTTTATTTAAGAGAGTAGGGGTTGTTGTCTCTAAGTGGAGGATGATGGATGGTTTAATAATTGATTCCACATGAACTTTAACAGGTGACGCAGCATAAGGAGATTTGGTCTGTAATATTTTCAACTAGGACTGGGTCTCCCTTTTTTGAAGATGGGGGATGACCGTGCTTGTGACCATTGTTTGGGCAAGGAGCCTGGTCCTGAAAGATTTTTCAAAGATTATGCTCGAGGGTTCGGCTATGGCAGTAGAGCGTTTTTTTAGAAAGTAGGCACATATTCCGTCCGGTCCAATAGATGGAGATGGTTTTAGATTGCAACAGTGCCTTTTCAACATTGTCTTCTGTAAAAATCGACATGTATTGATTAGATCATTGTAGTTGTCTGTGGTTCGACTAGGAAATACTGGCTTGAGATCCACTTGCTGTTTTACAAAATACTGAGCCAAAGAGATAGTGTTCAAGAGGTTGGCTTCAGGTGTCATGCGTTGCAGTCTGTACATTAGGTCCATCTTTCATAGGGGTGGGACTGGACCTTGAGTCTTTTAGTTTGTTGTTTTAACAAAATGTGAAGAGCATATTAATGAAGATCATAATTTGACTTCAAACTCCCAGCATCCCAAACTTGACCACTTTAAAGACCTTGTGGGCTTCAACTCCCAGAATTCTCCGGCCAGCAAAGCTTTTAATAGATGATGAGCAGAGCTGGCTGGAGAATTCTGGGAGTTGAAGTCCACAAGTCTTAAAGTTGCTTAGTGTGGAGATCTCTGTAATAATCTGTGCCAGTTGCCAACTTCCCAAAATTTTGATCAGGTTGTTTTAATTGTTTCCCAGACGCTGGAAAAGAAAGAGGAAGAGGTGACATCGGAAGAGGAAGAGGAGAAAGAAGAGGGTGAAGAAGGCAAGGAGGAAGAGGAGGAAGAATACGATGAAGAAGAGTTCGAAGAGGTAAGACAGAAGAAACCATAGCAGAGGTGACGGCCCAAAATGGCTGCTCCTGAATTTTGGTGGGAGATTGTTTCCCATGTCCTCTGCCATTTTGAGACGGGTAAACTTCTGCCAGAATTCCCCAGCCAACATGGAGCTGAAATCCATGCATCTTAAAATGGCCCAGGTTGAGAAACGCTGAATTGGAGAAATAGAATAGAATAGAATAATAGAGTTGGAAGGGACCTTGTAGGTCATCTAGTCCAACCCCCCGCCCAAGCAGGAGACCTTGCACCATTTCTAACAGAGGGCAGTCCAGTCTTCTTGAAAACCTGCAGGGATGAAGCTCCCACCACTTCTTTTTTTTTTTAATAAAATTTTTATTTTTATAACAACAACAAAAACAAAACCTTTCGGTTCATCAGTGTGTCAGTTGGGTAAAAATTTCTTTGTGCACATAACAACATTATCGTACATTTTTACTTATATATGTATATAATCATTCTGATCAGTATTTTATATTGCATATATCACTTATTATACTAGCCTTAACATATTTATTGATTTTCAATAATATATTTTACAT